>JAOZJS010001390.1:0-10937 GCA_025882695.1 Amerodectes protonotaria | reverse complement strand
CTATTGTCCATTTCAAACGGAATCCAAACCGGATTTTAGCAATCATCTACTGAATCATGTGGTCAATGAGAAGCTGTCCTTGTTGAACAAGCACAAACAACAACGCAGAGAACAGCAGCAGCAACAGCAACAGCAAAGAAAGCTGAACAATAATAATGATGATGGTCTGAACAAACCGGATCCGGAAGCTGATTTGAAGAAGGCGGAGCCACCACCAGAACCGCCCACACCAACACCACCACCTCCGGCAAAACTAACGAAACCATTGGATTTGACCAAACAACAACAACAACAACAGGAAGATTGCAATAGAGAATCGATCCACCAAGTGGCTACGCCGTTTTCGGTTTTATTACAGAATCTAATTCAACAACAACAACAACAGCAGCAACACCAACAGCCATTCGTACAGAATCCACCGTCATCATTGATGGATCTTGCCATGCCTTTGCCCCCGGCAAAGCAACAACAAGAAGAAGAAAGTGATGAACGAAAATTCGTCCATCAAAAACGAAAAGGTCCGGTCAGGAAGTTGTTGCTGGCAAGATCATCCCGTGATCGGTCACGTGGTCAGTCACGTGATCATCAATCAACAACGGCCAATGCTAGTCAAACAACAAGCATGGTGGATTCAGCTGTTGACTATCGTGCTTCGATGTTGGAGCATTTCGGTCCAACACCACCACCAAAAGATTATGATGATGATGATGCGTTGATGGACATTGGCGATGATAATCTGATGATGATGATGAAAGTGGATCCGGGCGTGGATGAACCAGAGATGCATCCACCGTCGCCTTCGCCGGAATCATTCCAGGTTGACCATGATGATCCGGATCATGGTTCGGAAACGATGATGGTGGTTCCAAACGGCGGTGGTAGCATCGTACAGCCAATATTCGATCCAAACTTGATACAATTGTTGATACAAATGTTGAATACATCTTCCTGCTCCGCCTCCGGAACAACTTCAACGATCACCACTACTACTACAACCGCCGCTGCTACCGCCCCCGCCGCATCATCTCCAATATCCTCATCATCATCATCGCCACCAATGATGACGGCGGCCAGATCGTCGAAGACACCACCATCACCACCACCATTGCCACAACCATCAAATTTGGAATCATCATTTTCCTCCGCCTCCTCCACCACTTCCATTTGTTCATCATTATCATCATCGCCAACAACAACAACAACAGCAACATCCGCATCATTGTTGAACCATAATGGTAACAACAATAATTTCATTATTAATAACCTAAACAACCATGCTGGAGCATCATCATCATTATCATCATCATCACCATCATCATCGTCGTTGGTAACATCGTCTTCGGCGGCGGCGGCGGCTGTGGCAAATTCGTTGGCATCCACCACCACCAACAATACGCCCAACAATAGCATCCATAGCATTAATCAAATGATCAATGCTGTGGCTGCAAGTGCTGCCGCGGCCGCTGCTGCTGCTGCTGCTGCTTCTTCAGCTTCTGCTTCGGCTTCTTCCGATGTTTCTGCTGCTTCTTCGGTTGGTATTGTTGATGATGATGCAACAAGTATTGAACAAATGGATAATGTAAACAATTTGATTAATAAAATGCATTCGGTTACATTTTTAATGCAAGAAATATTATTGGAAATGTGGTCCATCAAAAAATAAGCATCGTCCGCCCCCCCTAAACCAACCAATCAAATGGAAATATCCAACCAATTCAAACATCATAAATTATCTGGCTTTCCATTTCCATTTCCATTTTTTTTCTCGCCTGGTTTGTGGTGTTTGTTTCTTGGGCGCCCAAAATATCATCATCAAAATATATTTAATATTTTAGAAAGAGAGAGAAAGAGAATCCCGCCAAAAAAAAAAGATTCAAATCTTGTAAACATTGTCCCCTCCTTGTTTGTGTGTGTGCTTTAAATTTGATCGTGCTGCGAATTTTTTATGCTAATGTAAATTATTATGCACGTCCCGCCCCCATCACACACACACACATATTCTCAGACACATTTTCGAGTCTCCGCCCCAAAATCTTACAAGTCAAGCCCCGTTTTTTTTTGATATCTTGTATTTATTATTGATTATTGAAGTTCGAAAATTGGTTTTGGTTTTTTTTTGCAAAAATAAAATAGGAACTTGATTATGATTATGATAATGATGATGATGTGTCGTTATTGTTGTTGTTGTTGCCCAACCCAGAAATGAGCCCTGCGCATTAAGAATAAAAGAAATAAATATCATCATCCGTCCCCGTTCCCCGTTACGTCATCTATGGATGGTCGTTCTAAAAACTGGTTCCGGTGGAATTTCTAGCATCGCAACGGATCTCATCGGATGAATCCTCTTCACAATCAATGATATGATTACATATTTGCTCGGGTTTCAAGCATTTTCCCAATGGACAACGATGTCCATTACATTTGTCCGTGATCAACATCATCATCGTCGTCGTGGTTTTCTTTGTTTGGTTGTTGTTGTCTTCGTCTTGATTTTGTTGCCATTGGTTTTGATGGTGAGCATTGCTCAACAACAAATCAGATTCCATTCCACGTCCTGATCGGCCTTCAATGATGATGGATCGTATCCAAGTTAGATAATTGAATACCTTGGTGTAGACACCGGGACGTCCGGCTCGGCCACATCCATCACCGTTGCTGGTGATGCCCAACAATATCCATTTACCGTTGGATTTCTGGCACATCATCGGTCCTCCACTATCACCCTGTATTTTGTTGGGAATTCGAATTCAAAAATAATAACTTTGGATCATCATCTTGGCCATACACATACCAAACAAGCATCTCGTCCGCCGTGCTCGAAACCAGCACAAAACATATTATCGGTGATTTTGTACAATGGTAAAAACAGCGTACGTTTTCTACATTCTTCAGTGGAGATTATCGGCAATTTCACCTCTTGTAATGTATCCGCTAATGGTAAATAGGAGAAACAATCCAGAATCCATGATATATCCGTGATATCCACAACAAAAGCAACGAGAAAACACTTGAATACTTACGGAATATCCGGCCATGTTCATACAGCTTGCCCCAGCCAACCGTTGTGCACAGTTGATTGTTCCATTTGGCAATGTGGCTATCCTCTTCATCCGGCAAACAGATTGGCCGAACATGTTTGCTGTAAATCCCAAAAAGAGATAAAGTTAGATTTTTTTTTGTTTTGGCAACTGGCTGGCTTCTCCTTCGCCCACGCCTTACCTATATTGCAATGGCTTGTCCAATCGGAGCATAGCAATATCGTTCAGGAATCCTTTGTCCACATATTCCGGATGGATGAAGACACGTTCAATACGGCGTATCTCTTCGTGGAAGGTTCGATGAAGGCTACCACGTCGTAGCACGCCGCTTCGAGCCGTCCAATATGCTCCAGGTGTACTGTGGGAAACACGATTTGACGATTAGTTGCTGGTTGGAAGATGCCAACAAAAAGATGCTTACGAATAGAAACAATGGGCAGCGGTCAGCAACCATTGCGAATCGATGACCACCGCGCCGCATTGAAATTCGCCTTCACGATACAATGCAACCTGCCATGGCCATGAACCAAACGATGATGATTGGCCGCCAATAATCCGCCTTTGGAGCTTGGAACTAATCGGTTTGATTCCGCATTCTTCAATGAAAGAATTGTGATGAAACAAAAGGATAATCATTTTAAAATGAACGTACCAATACTGGAGCATTCGATTCGCGCCACTTTATGCTCTTTGCAGGGGATTTTTTCGAAAAGGTTGCTCCATCTAGCGGCCAGAAATCAAAATGATAATTTTTCAAAAAAAAATTCCCCGCGCTTTTGAAAAAAAACTTACAATGACAGTGTAGGCTTGGAAATGATGGAGAGTTTCGAGCTGATTGCAAAGAATTCCGTCTTGGCCGGATTCGGCATCGGAAGGATTTCGATCTTTTCCAAATGTGAAAAATAATTCGCTCGACAAACTGCTTGGCCCATATCATCGATTTGGATCATGGATGAGATCGAAATGGATGTTGATGCAGTACTTCCGGTATCATTATCATAATGATCGATCCAATTCTCTGAATCCATATCGTATGAATCGAAACATAGTGGCGCCCATTGTCCATGGTGTTGAATGTACAACAGGCCTTTTGGATTGTGATTCTGGACCAATGAATTTTGTTTCAATGATGATGATCTGGTGGATCCACCAGGATCATCGGTTTCGGCCATCAACGCAATACAATTCTGTTCATCATCACCATTGATGCAATCATTTTCACCATCACACACCTTCACCATATCGATACATTGATTGGTGGGACCAATACAGACGAACATTCCTTCACGGCAGCTAGGGCAATTGATTGTTTCATCGCTGAGATCGGCACAATCAATATTACCATCGCATAATTTATGCCGATGTGTTTCATCCTGTAGAAGATAATCGGCGCAACGACATTGTAGTTCATCGCTACCATCTTGGCAATCAAAAATACGATCACAAATCGATTTGAATGGTACACATTTATCCGTTTGGTTGCAACGGAATTCATTGTATTCACATTGGAACATTGGTGGTGGTTTACTGGTGGTCGTTGTTGTTGTTGTGGCTGTTGTGGCTTTGGTGGTCATGGTTGAGGTTGTGGTCAGAGGCAGTTTTGGCATCACTATGAAACAAAAAAACGTTCCCAATGGAATCACAATCATTATATAACATGATCAATTCTGCCGCTAATTATTACCTTTATTATTAATAATTGGATTATAATAATTATAATGATCACGTAGACTATTCTCATGACTAGATGGATGATATTTATTGGAATGGTGGTGGTTGATTAGCTTCTTCGATAATCTTGTACCGTAGGCCAAGATGGTCGGAACGATCGTGGTGGTGGTGGTGGTGATGGTGGTAATGTTAATTGTATTCTTCAACAACGGCCTCTTGGTGGTCGGTATGATCGGTTGCATGAATTCATTTTCGATGATCACAATTGTCCGATCCGCATCATCATCATCATCACCATCTAGTGTCGGCACCGATGAAGATGATGGTGGCATTGTAGGCGTTGATGGATTCAATTGGAATTCATTCTCAACCTCATCATCCTCGATGCTCAACGATGTTGAATTGGAATCGCCCAACGAATAGAGATCAAATGAATCTTCGGAAACTAGCAGTATTTTAGTGGTTGTAGGCGTGTTTACCGTTGTGGGTGGTGATAACAATCCACCAGTACCGTTGCTCAATGATACGATAGTGGCGGTTGCAATGCTAGAGACCGTAGTGGTTTTGGGCGGAGCATCGTTTATCAAAAATCCATCAATAGACTTATTAATGGCAGTGATTGTAGTGCTGGGCGGAGCTAAAGTGGTTGTAGGCAGAGCGAACGTTGTTGAAGGATTGCCGCCAACATTGGTATCATTGAACAAGACTGCATAGTCTAAATAGCCGCCGTCGCCACCATCATCATCATCATCCGGTTCTTCTCTGGGTTCCACCGGTTGTTCATCCAAATCATTGCCGGAAATGATGGGCGGTGCTTGTGATTGGTTGTCGCTGTTGTTGTTGTTGTTGTTGTTCAAACGAAACCAAACCAAATCGGCTAGATCACGTAGCAGGACACCACCGAAAATATGTCCAGAATCATAGGATGCATCGAATCGACTAGAATCAAAATCATGTTTGGAAATGGCATCGCCATTACCATCACCATCATCATTAGTATCATCTTTATTATTGAGGTCAAGATTATTGATTTTGTTGTCGTCGTTGTTGTTGTTGTTGTTGTTGTTAGTTTCCATCTCCAAAGATTTTATTGATGCGGCAGTGGATGTGTTGTTGTTGTTGGAGCTGGAAAAGTGTGAAAAATAAATCATCATCATGATCATCATTATTGATTCGTCCAAAGACAAATATTATTCTTCCAAAAAGTGTGAGAGAGATGTTCCATCGAAAATTGAAACAATAGATCAAATATTACCTAATTTTGTTGGTCGAATTGATAGTTGCTGTTGTTGAGATCGTTGTTGTTGTTTTTGTTGTTGTTGGTTTCGTAATTGAAGACAAAATGGATGAGGTCAAATTTTGAGTCCATTCTTGTCCACCATCACCATCATCATCATCATCGTCGTCGTCGTCGAGGTGATCGTGGTCGTTGTCCATCGAGAATGCTGAAGAAGAAGTAGTAGTCGTCGTGGTGCCATATTGTTGTTGGATACTGTTAATCGGATCACCACCACCACCACCACCATCATCATCATCGTTGCCATCATATCTTCTACGTTGCCTAAGCCTGTCCAAATATTGTGGCTCGGTCAGACGTTCAAAAGCGGACACTTTCACCGAGCCCGAATCAATCTGCAATTTTGGATCGTTCCATTTCAAGGTCCAATGTTGGAATGCATCGTGTAGGATTTGTCGGACCCGAGCGATGATGACATCATCCTCCAGGAAAATGTTTTCGATCGTACCAAAATTGATGATGGTTTTCGATTTTTTGATCGCCAACAATTGATCAAATGTTGTTTTGCTTGCGTATATGCGGAAAAACACAATCAAACTACCCTGACGGAATGTGTATATTTCACTGTGCAGAATTGAATCCGAAATCAGACTACCATGGAGGACGTTGTTGATCTAAATTTGAAGAATCCAAACAATCAATCAATCAATCAATCATCAAAACCGGCAGGATTCACTTACAATCTTTTCATATCGACCGGCTTTTCTCTTAAACTCGGTCGATGTTTGATTCAACAATCTAATTGTAAAATTATCACCGGAAACTATTTTAAAATTAGCACCAATCGAATAGGCGAACGTGGATTCTGCAAGCAGATTGGTCACGATGGCCAAATACAATGAGAAACCGAGCACGATGGACAATGAGAGCAATATCAAAATGGCCAACATGATCATTAAGCAACATCCGCATGATTTGATCAAACCATACGATTTGTTCGCACATCCTTGGCTAGAATCCGAACAGGATCCCGAGGATATCGGATAAAATGGATATGTTAAGAATGGTTTACGTCTTTGGTGATGATGATTATGATTATGATTATGATTATGATTATGGTGATTATCCTCAAACATTAAGCTCGAGCTGTTGGACGATGGCTGTGGTGATGTTGATGATTGATCATGATTGATCATTTTGATCGTTGTTGATTGTTGTTGTTGATTGCCATTGTCCAAATCATCGCGATTGACCGTCGATGTTGAATTGGTGGCCGAGGTTGTGGCAGTGTTGGTGGTGCTACTGGTTGGCTCATCAAACGCCGAATCCGATGATGTCCGGTGATGAGGATAATGATGAGGATAATGATGATGATCTTGATCATGGTGGTGGTGGCCATCATATCCAATCACATTGATGGAATTGGATCGTTTCTTGCCATCGTTCTGGGTGGTGGCAGCGTATGGAAGATAATCGTTCGGGAATCGACATTTGGTAAATGAGAGATCTAATCGTCCATTCTGGATGGTGGATCGAAAGAAAGCAAATAGATAGAATCATTGGATCATCAGAATTGGAACAACAAACGACAAGATTCCGCCCATCATCATTCTAGGATTGGATGGTCAAATGATGATGAAACATTCGCCTTAAAACAAACAAACAAACAACAACATCCAATATTGAATGGTCATCGACATAAGCTAACTACTTCAGACACACACACACACTTGAACCTTCAAAATCAATTATAAACAATGTTGCTGGAAGGAAATCTTCTCATCATCATCATCAACATCCTCTTCATTGCTATTAGGGTCAATGTCAAGCATTTTGGCATGCTTGTTTTAGGTTTTGGTTGGGGGGATACCTCGCATCTTGACGAAACGACGACGAGCAGCATATCCGACGTCAAGATGGCAACGTCAAGATCTTCGAAGAAGAACGAGCTTGTGTATATCACCTTCGTGGTGCATTATCATCCTTTGTCTTTTGTTTTTTTAATAGAAGCATTTTGAGCTTCAGAGATGTTTGCAATTCATCATCGTCCAAATTGGCAAAACTGACCACGGTTCGTTGTTGTTTCCTGCGAGCATCGTTGCTACAACTATCACACTTGTTGCTTATTCTGTTCATCATCCTCATCCTCGTCCTCATCATCTTGTTCGCATCATTATCATTATCATTTTGTTCTCATAAATCTCTCAACCTCTCTCTCCAGCTCTCCCTGTTCTCCTAAATCCTTCCGTCCGGCATCCCGGTGATATCACATTACCGAAACTCCGGTAATTACCGCAATTACCGCCCAGGAAAATAAAACAGGAAGGAAGTGATTATTATGATGAGAATGGTAATGGTGATGATAAACGGATTATCATTCAAGAACGGAACAGGTAAGATTATACACCATTTAAGGATTTAACGAAATCACCGTTTGAAATTCTGTTCGTTCGTTTCGTTCATTCGTACGTTGGCGCATGGTAATCCAAGAGAGCGATGAGAGCTAAGATTAAGCTGAAATCCATCACAGAGAAACCGCCTAGGGTCACAATTTGATCGAAAATAGCAGCAACAGGTATTGCATAGTGCTTAATGTGCAGAGTGATGGCAAGAAATTAATGGAAAAAAATGATGATGATTATGATTAGTTTTTCGATCAATTCTGTTGGTTGTCGATTTTTGTTGTTGTTGTTGTTGTTGTTTCTTTCCTGTTAAATCGATTTGATCAGAAGATCAATGCGAATAATAAATTGGTTTCGGTCCTCTATCCGTCTCTCTCTCTCTCTCTCTCATTATGTAAATGTGATGATCGTCGAAAACGACAGAAGAAGCGAGAGAAGAACCTTTGGCAACATCTCATCAAATTGTTGGTTGTTTCGATCAATCCCGTTCTTGAATGATCATGATCTTGGCTCCAAAAGATTCTGCTAAGAGCTTGAACCATTCATTTATCCATTCATCAAATTTTAACCAATCAAATACATCATTCTCTCATTCCATATTCGGCTTTGGGCGACAACAACATCAACCACAACAAAATCTTCTTTTTGAATCCACCACGATCATCATCACATCCTCGACGATCCTTAAAATAACAGGTTCTACCATGCCATTGAATGATGGTCACATGGCAATTGTTTCCCCAACTCTTTTTCTCATTCCCATTGCTTGAGGATATGTGATAAACGAAAGATTCTGTTTACATCCGGAAGAATTCCGGAAGGATTCCGGACCAGAATCGAACCAGAATGATCCACAAAAAAAGGGTTAAGGAAGGATTTGCTTGGGCCACAACACCACTATGTGGCGCTGTTGCTGCTGCTCTATGATTGGCCATCTTAAGTACAATTGATTAACTATTGTTAGCCAATAATTATATTATATTATAACTAACTATTCATTGAGATTTAATTATTAGCCCGCCCATTTGCGCGGCGCATTCACACACACTAACAAACATACACACACACACGCATTTGTGGACAATGGGGATGGGGATAATAGACAAAATTAACCAATCGATGGCGACGGCGACGACGGTGATGGTGGCAAAAATGGCAACATTGATCGTGGCGTCTACACAACAGCAGACGACCACAAAATCGACTACCAAACAAACCACCACCAACCATCAATGATTCGCCAACGGGACTAATCAATCAAAGATTGTTTTGTTTCTTGTTGTTTCGTATTCATTTTCTCATCACCATCATCAACATCATAATAATCATTATTAGTTTCGGGCGCGATGGCGCGATGAAAATTTTTTGGAGAGAAAACTGGCTACAACAATCGGTTTTTGTTCTATTGATTTCAAAAAAATTTGTTGATGGGAAAAAGCCACCATCACCATCACCGTCTTGGTCGTTGGTCGTTGGTGGTGGCTAGCTCGCGTTCGATGATGTTGCCAAGTTGCCACCGCCATTCGCCACCAACACCAATGTCATAAGCGCAATGGAAGCTGGCTGCTGCCAATTGGTCCGACTGATATCGACCACCACGATTAGGGATTTGCGCATTTGGCCATTTTTAGTCAATATACACCGAACGCTAGTTTTGTTTCGTTATTTGGAAAAAAGTTTACAGATGCTGAAATCAACGATCAAAACGAGCGAACAAACGAACGAAAATTTCAAGTGGGCTAAACGATGCAATGGTCGATGTCGATGTCTTTTGAATCCATTTGTCACAACATGTTGTCAAAACAAACAAGACAAATGTCTATGATCTTGGATTTTTGTTTTCAACAAACAATCAAACAGACAAGCAAACGAACAAATACAACTTTCCCGCCAGAAGTGGGAGGAGTGTATATGGTGTGGGTGTGTCTGTCAAGGTGGAAATCAAACATTCCATCAAACATCAAGCAGGAAATTCTCGGATCGCATCGCCGGATCCATCGGACCATGGACATTGCCATTGTTGCAAAAAAGTTTTAATTTAATTTTAAAAAAAATATTGATTAAATTTCATTTAATTTAATTGTGTTGTTTTGATTTGATTGAATTTCTGTTTTTATTATTGGCGCCCGGATTCTTGGCAACCAAAAAGCGGAAGATCAAAAAACTCACACGGCCAATGGTCGATTCTATTGTCAATATGGATTTGATCTCGCTGTCACACAATTCTCATCCTACCAATCAATCAATCAATATTTTCATTATTGATTTTTGTCGCCCTCGGTATCCCAGGTCATTGGCTCCATCCATGGGGATCCACCATAGGGATACCTGTTGAACACACACCTGTTGAACATACCTGTTGAATGTGTTGTTGTGGTGGTGGTTGTTGTTGATTGTGATTATTATTATTATTATTATTAGGATGAAAATGTTTTAAAGCGGATAAATTCGGATATGAACGATCAAGCAATGAACTAGATTTAATCAAATCATAGCTTGATGATGATGATGATGTATGCAACAAGTGTGGATAATTGAAACGTAAAAACCTAGATGTTGATGCGGATGGTTTGATCATGGTGGTGGTGG
>JAOZJS010001389.1:0-10997 GCA_025882695.1 Amerodectes protonotaria | reverse complement strand
GTTGTTGTTGTTGTTGTTCCAAGACGACGATATTTTGGACGTGAAATATTTTTTCTTTCTTATTTTTCTTTCAACAACGCAGCCTGCCCTGGGAAATCGTCGGGGTCTCGGGATCGTCGCATCATCTACTTCACGGCACAAAAAGGTGCTACGTGTTCCCGTAGCGCGCGCTTTATTCAAAAGAGAGATGTGATGATATTGAATAACGATAATTCTTCTTCTTCTTATTTTTTCGCTCCACTCACAACAACAAAACAGGAGCTAGGAGATTAAATAAATAACTGAAAAAAAAGATTGTCAGTGGATTGTTCAGGATCCCGGATAACTGAGTGGTGGTGGTGGTATTTGAAGAAATTGAATTGTTTTCTTCTTGGTTCCGTTGGTTTCCCATAAGATAGACAGACAGACAGATAAATAGACAGCTTAGATCTTGACAATTATTGGATCCTTGGGCCCTAGGTCTGTGCGGTGTGTGCCGATGCAACCAAGCAGCAGAAACACTTTAAAAAGAGAGTGAGCGAGAGAGATTCGGGCGCCAAGAAAAATGACAATGATTGGCCCTATCAAATCTCTCTCCTCGTTCCTGGAACATGGAAATATTTTCTTGATGATTTATTATTCATGGAGATAGAAAATAACATCACAACATACAAAACAACCATAACCATAACCATAACAACAATAACCGTCGGTCTCGGCTATTTACCGCAATACCGGTAAATGGTACCACCAGAAGATTCAGCACAACAGACAGACAGATGAAACAAACAAACAAACAAAAGAATATATAAAATAGTAGAACGCATTTTTCAGCCAAAATAAAAAAATTCGATTTAGCCGCGACCAGAAACTCGAAAAACCAGCAAAAAAAAATCCACGATTCCATCATTTTCTCGTTTTTCGTGGTCTTCGTTGTTGTTGTTGTTGTTGTTGCGGTGTTTCGGTGTTCATTCATCCAAAAATTCTGGTTTCATATTCATGTTCGCTTACTTCGCTTGGTTTTTGATTGTGTCTGGCTGGATGCCGACCGAAACGATCCCTAAAATGGATTGAGTTTTGGCGTTTTTATTTCTTCTTCTTCTTCTTCTTCTTCTTGCTTGTAGCGGATCCATTTAGCAAGCAAGCAAGCGGGAACAAGGCGCCATCAGAACGATGGCTGGTTGTTCACCAGGCTCACAAAAATTGAATATTATTCATTATAATTTGGCTATTTTCATGTTTTCAATTTTTTTTCGTTCGCTATTCGTTGAATAGATTCCGGCCACCATCCATCCTGCCTGTAACGACACACAATCTGGGAAAGAGCTGAGGCGAGGCAAAAAAGCTGATTCCTTTTTTTTTTCTTGGGAACCATAAAAAAAATACCCGAAAGGTCTCCGGGTATTTCGGGGATGTCGGGTAGTGTGTCGGGTATGTTCCAGATGAATAGGAGAAAATGAATGAATGTTACCATTCGCCGTGAAATTGAATCAAGTCAAGACGACGATATGTGTGTAGCATGTGTTTCATCCACCATATATTTGCATTTCAATTCGTGTTTGGGATGCAAATCATTATTATTATTATTATCATCATCATCTTGGTTCGAGGTTATAATTGTTGTTCACGAAATTCTTGGCGGTCGCGGTCGAGGTTCGCGCCACGGTGTTGCCATCGTTTTTCTGCTTGAGTAAGCCAATTCCCTAACATCGCGGAATTCCCGCCAAAATAGCCCAAATCACTGAGCTAGTAGAGCTGCTTTTAATTGGACATATCGTGTCTAACATCCACACCAGAATCCTCCGCAGAATCCTCATCATCATCATCATCAAAATTCTTGTTGGTTTCAATGTTCATTTCGGTGTAATCGATTCTTGCGATCCAATTTGCGAGTCATTGGCACCCGAAGCCCCGAGCCCAAGGGGGGAGAAACGATCATTGAAGGGTCACTGGGCATCAAACGCAGACTTGGTACGACCGACCGCAAAGGTCGATTGATCGATTCGATTATATCGGGAATAATGATAGCAATAGCAATACCCTGAACATGTTTCGGTGTCTGGTTTCCCCGGCCACCGAGTACGGAGGAACCCGAGAAACCAGGGCATATGGCTCCTGACCATATCAATTTTCTGCTCTCTATTATTATTCTTCTTCTTCTTCTCGAGTTTCTTATTTGGCTGGCTTACAATATGGCGCGATCAGAATGCAAAAATATTTTGTGGATTTCAAAGGATCCAGGACCCTCAATCTGCTATGTGTGTTTGTTTGTTTGTTTGCATTGGTATTGCTTTCAATCCTTCATCCTTTGTCCTTTCGTTTTTTTTTCAAAAAAATAAAAAAATAAATTCGCCAGAATAGCGCGCGTGTTGGGTTTTTCGTTTGCTTTTCAAAAAAAAATCCCGTATTTGTAGTGTGTAAGTATATTAAATATTAATAATCAGACGCACACACCCACACACGAAAAAAATTACCATTCTAGGCGTCAAGAATTTTTCTCTCATAAATTTATGGAAATATAATGTTTATCTGATAGATGATGCGGTGTTGGTTGACACACACAACTCTCTCTCTCTCACACACGCACATTCCCGGGCGAACAAAAGCTGTATGCTAAACGGAAAATGTAGGGGCACGAATGTGGGCTTTCCTGCATTGCATTTATTTATTCTCTCTTTTTTTTCCTGCAAAATCTCTGGTACAAAATTTTCCTTCAGCGCGCCAATCACCGATCCAGAAGCAATACAATTTTTTGGATTCACATCATCCAAAGGTAGATCATTATCGATGGTGTTTGGATGCTTGGGAATGGGAAAAAAGTATCCAGGATCATCACTACTATGCCAAGATCATTTCCCATGGTCCAAGTATCCATGTCATAAACTGATCCAATTCTAAATGGATTCTATTTTTCTCTCCGTCTCTCTTTATCCACTCTCTATTCCACTCTCTGTTTGTGGATAATAATTTATTTATGGTTATTCCTGTAGATATTTACAGTGATAGCCGTATTCTTTATTCTGGCTGGGCTAGCCTATACTTGTTGTTTTGTTGTTGTTGTTCTTCTTCGGAAATTTTGTTCAGTCGGCTCAAATACGATTTTCCGGATGAATAAAATTGGCAGCAGTGTATAAAACATCACCACGGCCATGGCAATAGTAAAACGTAAAGCCAGACTCACACACCCACACACAAGCACAACGACAGCCCCCAATGCGCTATAATGCAAGCAATGGTTTTCCAGCGAAAATAGGCGGAGAAAAGGCTGCATGATGAGGCTCATGAGAAGGCGATTTCATCCCCTTGAACTAGCCAATGAAATGGCTGCGATCACCATTGAAAGCATTATGAGAGAGCGAGCGAGATAACAGTCATTGCATTTGAAAATGAAATTTTCAGACAAAATTAAAGGGAAAAAAGAAAACAGCCCATTTGAATGATGGGCAAGGCCATCATAATCGTAATCGTTCGTTGTCGTAATAATAATAATAAAAGCTAGGATGACCTTTTGAGAAATTTTTTGAAATCCACATAAAAATTATTTTCGGGGAGGAGGATCCAATTTTTATCATCTCTATCTATTGTTCATCATCATCATCATCATCCTATAATAATGAATTTCGGGGTTGGGATCTCTGGGAACCCCCGCCCAGAGAGATCCATACCATACGCTGAAAGTTATCCAAAAAATAAAAATAGGAAGCAGAAGCCCAGGTTTTTTTTATTTAAAAATTCAAATCACATACTCATCAACAACCGTTATTCTTGGGATGCTCGAATTTTTTTTGTATTATTATTATTATTTATTTCCCCACAACTACTAGTAGTAGTGGAAAGACATAAGATTCTTCCATTCCAGAGCAAATCCCTCTTGCCTTCTACATTTATTTGCAGCAAGAGACTCCGAGAGTATTGAGAGATGATGATGATGATGAAATGAATCAAAAAGAAAAGAATGGTGATGATGAACAAGCAGCAGCCAAGAGAAGCGAGAAGAAGAATAGGAAAGAGCAAGAACAAGTTTTCTGCTTTTCTTGTTTTGTTTTGTTTGATCCACAAATTATAGAAACGGTTAGCTTCCGTTATAACGGTTCCAACAAGATGAAAGAAAGCAAAAAAATTTTTAATAATAATAATAATAATCACGATAATGATGCTTAGCAATCATTCCATTTTGTTAATAATTCTCAAATTCCGTTCCGTTTGATTTTCTGGAGCCTTTTTTGGGAGCCAGCCCGCACTCTCGCACTCTCGCACACACACACAAAAGACACTTGCATTTGAATTTGCTTCCGAACGTCTTTCGCCTCTCTCTCTCTCTCTCTCACACACACTCAATGAATTCAATGTTCAAGTGTATGTGTGAGTGTGTGCATGTGGATTCATTTCATTAAGCATTGTGTTCACGCCCAATCAGGGCTCAATCTGGGCGCTATCTTGGCTTCCGACCATCCCCCAGGAGCCAAAAATCACAATGTTCCAAGCACCACCACATAATGGCTTGTTTGTTCTTTTTTTTCCCGCCAATTTCGAGAGAGAGGGGTTTTTTCCTCGATAATTCAAAATCAATTCAAGCACCGTTTTTGGCTACCGAGGGACCGCGACCGAAGAGGGTGGAACGCGCCACGATTCTCTTCTTTTTTCTCGAGTTTCGGAAATTCAATTATTCAATATCGTTTTCCGCTGCCGCTTTTTTTCCGCTGCTGCCGCTGGAAAAAGTTCCACCATTGTGTGTGGCGTTCACCTCTAAATTTCTTATTTCAAACATTGTGTATTACAATGTTACCCCTAACAATGATGGGCGCCAATTGATCGCGCCCAGGCGACCATGCGACCATGTTCTGAACCGGAGCACGAAAAAAACGAAAACACACACATCCCTGATCTAGTGTTGTCTATTATTATTTTTTTTTTGACACACCAAAACATGGTAACAATAATAATGCACACACACACACACACACACGCCGAACCCTTGTTGTACGTAATTTCCATGTTCCATGGATCCGAAGGATTTTCTCCGGGGGCCCAAGGATACTGAATCTTTTTTTTTGGGTGATTCAAGCCGTCCAACAGACATATACTCCCAAAGATTGTCTACGTCTGGTGTTGTCATTTTGGTATTTTGTTTCTCTTTTTTTCGGGCGGTGCTGTTGTTGTTGCTGCTCTTCTGGTTTGCTAATATTCTGGATGGAATTCGTTTGGCAATTTTTTTATATTATTATGCTTGTGTGTGGGCGTGTGGGGGCGTGTGAGTGTGTGATGCGGATGTTGGTCGAGCTTTTGTCGAGCGCGGTGCTCATTTATGCCCAAGAATGTTTCTTTCTGTTTCTTGGATGTTTTTTAGGTCCTCCTTTCCGAAGAGAATCCCGTTTGAAGAATGGAACAGACAAATGCAGTGGCTCAGAAAGTCGAAAATCGATTAAATCGAATTAGATTACCTTCGCCCGGAATCCTCTCTCTCTCTCTCTCGCTTTTTCTCCTGGTCGTCGTCAGTCTGTTGGGACACGAGAATCCCGAAGAAGAAGAGACAGGAGAATCTCGATTCCTCAATAATCGATATTCTGGTTATTTTCCAGTTATTCTCTTTTTTATATGTTGTTCGGGTTCGGAATTTATAGATTCTGGATTCTGAATTACCCAAACGTGTGTGTGTGTGTGTAGTATATTCTCGGGGAGCAAAAATATGCAGAATGATCCAACAACAACAACAACAGCAAAACACAAAAGGATCCAGAATCCAGAATCCCAAATAACAACAACAACAACAACAACAATGAAGAGAATATATAAAATCCAGAACGGTTTCGCTTTCGGTTGTTGAATTGAAATATAAAAAAAAACACACAACCCGAATAAGAAGCGACGTCGGCTGCGGAACAAGAATACAAAAATCAAAAAGAATCAAAGATGATTCGATCCGCGAGCGCGGGCTTTTTTTACGATTCGTTTGACAATCAAAACGATCCAACCCGATCCAACAGGAAAAGTAGCAGCTATTTTACTACTATTCACCCACGGATTCTTTTATTTATTTGATGAATCTTTTTTTATTATTATCATTGTCATTGTTGTTGTTCGGTTGGATTCGGTTTCGGTTCCAATTTTTTCTTTTCTTTTCTCGTCGCTCAATCAAAAGTTTTAAATGTTCCTTTTGGCGCCCAAAACGCCCTCAATCTATCTATCTTTTCTCATCCTCCTCCGGTACTTTCAACGTACTAAAACCTCCTCCTCCTGTACTTTCAACGTACGAAACGTACTTATATGAAAGTGATAGAGTGTTTATAGTTTTGCGCTTAAGAGGAGGCGGCCTTCTCGTTCCTTTCTCGTTTCTTATAAGGCTGATGAGAGTTGTTGATTCACGTTGTCGTACGATCGAAGGAGGAGGAGAGCAAGCAGATGAAGCACATGAAGAGAAGGAGAGGAGAGAAGAGAAGAGAGCCGGTGGGCTGATCATTATAAGCTACTTGCTGGCTACTTCTGCCTTTTGATTGGTTGGCGGCAGGGAGCCTGGGCGTGGAAGTGTGTGGAAGTATTGCGCGGTGTTCATTATTTAAATTAATGATGATGACAATTGACCAGCCGATAGCCGATAGTGTATTATCATCGTTATTATTGTTATTATTGTTGGACCAATTTGGTCCCACGATTAACGATTGGTTCCATCCAAGAAGAAGAAGAAGAAGAAGAAGAATGAAAAATACTGTCCGTGGATTTTGTTGCTGTTGTTGGTAGTTTGAAATTGTTACCAAAAGAAAAATAAATTCAGCCACAACTACCACTTGGTACTAAACAAAGACACACCCACTCTCACACCCACAAACAAATACTCGAGTTTGTCACAAACATGGACCACCGCTAGCTCTCCCGGAACATGGAGCAAATGGATAACATCTTGGTCCGACCGAAGAAAAATGAACTATTAACACTTTTTCTCGTTTCTCGTTTTTCTCGTTTCGGAATCCGACTATTTGAGATTCCCGGAACGCCCAACACGTAACCAATAATAATGTTAATAAGCAAACACACACACACAAACACACAATCCCTTAGAGTTGTTGTAGAGAGCGTTTATAAATGATGATGATGACAACAATAAAAGAATCCAAGAATCCACCATGGAAAACAAAACAATGGACATTCGCGCTGACTCTTCATATAACATAATAATAATAATAATAACACCCAGACACTAGTATAGTGCAGTAAAGTAGTAGGGATATAAAAACAACAACAACTGGCAACAAGAAACATTCTGCATTGGGGGTGGGCGTGTGTGTGTGGATATGGTGCAAGTTTGGTCATCACCAACACTTTCAGGGTTTCACAAACAATCTTAAATTGTCTAAACACACACGCCTAAAGAGGAGAGAGAGAGAGGGAACATCCTGGATTCAGGGATCCTGTGAATTTATGTGCATGAAAACCCAAATGGTAGTATGTACGACTGGTCCAGACTGTCGGAGACTATTTGGTTTTTGGGAACCACTCTCTCTCTCTCTCGCTCCTTCTTGTTTCTTCTTCTTCATTGTTTTTTCTTTTCTTTTTTTTTCGGATATTCAAGTATCCACCAACAGCAGCAGCAAGTATACAAACAAGCTGCAGCAGCAAATAAGAGGACAACAGTTAAGTAAAGTCATTCATTCATTCAATAGTTAGCCCAAGCCAGCAAGGTTCCAGGTTCTGGTTCTAGGCTGGATGTTTCGCTCCCGAAAAAAAAAGTGTTGAAAAAGTGCTCCAAAAGAGAGCGAGAGAGAGAGAGATGAGTAATCGATCGAATTAGCCAAGTTATCTTTTGGTATCCAGTAACACTATTCTTTCCGCAAACAAGCTCGAGAAAAATAAGAATAAGAATAAGAATAAGAAGAAGAAAAAAAGAAAAAGAACAATAAGCCGCGCTTCTCTGGTCTTTGGGCTCTTCATCGTCTTAAACATAAGTGTTTGAGCACACAGTCTGACACAGAAGCCGTTTTTTTTGTTTTGAATTGGATACCCGAGAACCAACCTCCCCGTAACAACACCAGAAAGATCTGAATCAATTTTTACTAGCTCATCATCATCATCGTCTCTCTCTTTCTATGCAATTACCGTCTTCATTATTATTATCATCATCATCATTGTACCCGACGACTTTCAAAATTCCCATGAAAGTCCTCAGTCTCGACTCGGGGTTTATAGGGGGTTAATTCGCCGGGATTCGCAATTTTTTTTAAAAAATTCGAAATTTATTGAGTTCGCATTGCTTGCTCACAGTTATTTTAGCCCGCCAAAAACAAAAATTAACCCCAGTGAGGACAAAAAATTTTTTTTGGGAATCTAGGCGAACTAGGTGCACCCAAAATGACAAGCCAATGGCAATGATGAAGATGGTTTCAACAGCATGCTACTGCTGGTGGTGGTGGTGATGGTACCATGCTGAGCATATCATATCATTTCATTTTTTTCGGGGTTTATAGGAACACACGCACCCGGACCGTAGTGAAAAGTGGTAATAGAGCCATGGTGGCGACTGGGGACGACGACGAAAACATTTTTGGCGTAAACTTTTTTTCGTTTTTCTATGGCGCCCGCCACACCCCCTCTGAACCGCCACAACTACTGAAGAAGAAATTAATTAGTTGAACGCCAACATAGTCCGTTCTGTTCCGTTGTGGAAGTTGTGTTCCAGGAGGAACCACCTATTTCCACCGCCGCCGTCATCATCATCATCACGGGGCTAACTATCTTGCTTGCTTGCTTGCCTGCCTTTTTGGCCAGTGTCCACCCACACACACACACACACAGCATACTGCTGCTGTTAAATTGAATCTGCTGTTTGCTTGGGCCAAAGAATCTCATTTCAGCTTGTTCTCCGGCCCTCCAGCTCTCTCTCTCTCTCTTGATGGTTGACTCTTTGATCTCTCTCTCTCTCTGTGAATTCTACCACTTTCGCCAGAGTTCCAAGAACGCGAAACATTGAACATTGTGGCTAATATGGTCTTCTTCTTCTTCTTCTTTCATTATTATTATTATATACTCGAATGCCGTGCCTGTCCAAACTAAATATAAATCAACAGAGTGATTTATGAATTTTGGGTACTTTCGCGCCATTTTCGCTCATTCCAAACATATGTCTCTGTCCCTGTTGTTGGTCGTCCTGGTCCTCCTCCTCCTCCTCCTCCTCCTACTCCTCCTTCTGCTGTTCCAAAAGGATTCAAAAGGAGTAAAAATAATAGGAACAGCCTGGCAGTCAGCCTGGTTGGTCGGTTGGCTGGCTGGCTGGCTAGCAGGATGGCAGCATGCTTCAGCACTTAAACCTCCGAATATATGTGTTATTAATTACACCTTGGTGTTGTTGCAAACGAAAACGAAAAAAGGATCACTAGCACACACAGACACACCCACCGTAGCTGGAAATAGATAAATTGAGTTCCTAAACTAAACTAAACTAACTAACATGGGCCGAGATGGTGGGCGTTCAACATTCGGGCAGCAGCAGCAGTCAAAGATTCCGATCGGATAGAGTAAGAAAGAAAAAGTGGGCGTGACAACAGCAGCAGCATAATATTGATACACACCCCCGCACACACCCACCCGTGTGGTCTTCCGCGCTAACCGAGATCCAAACTAAATTAGTATCTATTCGCCTCTCTCTCTTCCTCTGCTGGTTCTTGTTGTTGTTGTTGTTATTGTTCTTTTCTGGTTCTACCAAGCATAATTGAATTCAATTATTCTTGTTATTCTCGGCTTGTTGTTGTTGTTGTTGTTGCTGCTAAACTCGGTATATACATTGAAAAGTATCCTTTCGCACCGTGTGTGGGTTCCAGGAGCGAGCCCGGCCACGTACCAACAAAAAACAAGTGGAAAGAATTTAAAGTTTCACTCTTGGCTCCGGTTATATAATAATAACGGTAAATCTCATTATCTTTTATTCAAAATTCAACATTGAATTTCTTCAAATTCGCGGGCGGCGCGAGCGAGCCAGGATTCAAACCGAAAGGCCGATTTGTCTCGTGGAACTCGTATCTCCATTCCATCTGTAAGCTAAGCCGTATGTCTTAGCCGCTATGGATGGATGCTGAGTTCTCTGTGTCTAATTGGATTCTTCTTCTTTATCTGGTGGCAGCCCAAAAAAAATCTTTTGTTTTATATTGCTAGCGCGCTTCAATCTAATTCTTCCGGGCAAGTATTGCGGATTTAAGCCGTCGTGTGAATGGGCGTGATCATTCTCTTTGAGCTTTAATCTGTTTTCATACGCTTGGAGTTTTTGATCTTTCTATCTCCTCCTATTGGGCGTGTAAGTACTAGAGCGCGTCTATAAGACCTAGACGACACCAACAACCAATAAAAACGAGCTGACAATTTGTATTATTATCAAGCACAAACTGACTTCAATTTTTTTTCTCGTTTGTTCGAGAAAACCAAAAACTGAACTGAAAAAACTGAAAAATAAAATTCAGCCCAAAACCATCTGGTTCTCTGGTCTCTGGTCCCGGGGTATCTCCTCCTCAGCTTCGTTAGGCTTGGTAGCTGGTCGGTGGCAAGGGCACGCGAAACAAAAACGAAACTTTAAGCCTAGTTAATTAGATCACATACAAAAGATATGAAAAGAGAGAGAGAGATGAGAGAGAGATGAAGAACCATGGATGGATGGAGAGGAGAGGAGCTCAAACTCAAAAGCCAGCAAGGCGAGAAGTAGACCTAAAGAATGAAATGAATTTTTTTTCATGTCTGCAGTCGGCAGTGTGTTTTTCAGCTCTTTCCGGTTATTCGTGGTATTCCGCCGCTAGAGGATCATACCACCACACAGTATTCTGGTATGCTCATCAGCGCGGAGGTGAAACAACATTTACCCAGACAATCGGTTTGGAATCACAAAAAGAGGCAATCTAAAAAGTCAAGCCCCTTGAAGAATAGTTGTTAGTTAGTTAGTTGGTTAGTTTTTTTGCCCGTGTATAAATCTCGATCAGGCTCATTTCTTGACTTTAAGTTTTTCTCCTCGTTTCGTTCCGTTTTTTTTTGTTGGTTGGTTCAAATGT
>JAOZJS010001388.1:0-11011 GCA_025882695.1 Amerodectes protonotaria | reverse complement strand
GAAATGCCATTTTTTTTGAATGGCAGAAGTAGGGAAAAATTTTGCTACGCGACCCCCTTTAAGGTCGCGACCCACAGTTTGAGAAGCCCTGCTATACATCATCATATGATAAAGCTTAGGCCAGCTCCCGGGCATTTTTTCTGTGTATTTGATACTCGCTTTGGTGTGTTCCAACGAAATTCATTCCATTCCGTTGGGTTCCACGTTTCTACATCTTATTATTAGAATTATTATTATTATTAATAATTCTTTTTCTTTTTCTTTTTCGTCGTCGTCGTCGTCTCTTCATAAATTTGTCTCTAATCTTTCGAAATTGATGCAGCGCTTCTTCATCCTTGTCCTCTAATTCTATAGTTCCGTCTTTACTTCATCTTTATTTTTTCTTTTCGGAATGCTAGTACTCGGATTCTAGCCATATCCGTATCATGATTGAGATTCTTAATAGAATTTTTTCACCTGGAAACTATTTAATGATTGCATTCACGTTTGCCTTTCTTTTTCTATAGCACACGCGCTTACACTACAAACCTGGAAGCGAGAATCGCCTAAAATAATAATAATGATGATAAGAAATGAGAGAGAGAGACAGAGGCAAGAATATCAAAAGGAAGAAAGCAAGAAAAAAAATCATTTCTCGCTTGTTTAACCATTTCCTCTTATAGAATGTAGATGAGTGGGCGTGCATGGGCGTGGGTGTATATGTGAGGTATGTGAGGTCCAATTTGTTCAGTTAAGCGTATTATTGTGTTGTGCTGTTATGATATTCATTCACCGAATCATTGGATTTGGTTTATAGTGATCATCCCTATATTTTTGGCCCTAACCACTCCTACTCTCATTCGCTCTCTCTCTTCTCATTCACTTCTCTCCGCGGCGCGCACACACACACACACGAAAGCACACCCATTAACGCCGCCATCGACAGCTTTTCACTGTCTACTACAGGGCCTACAATCAACAGAAAAGGTTGGCCGATTTTTGCAAAATCGAAAAGCACAAACAAAAACAACAACTCCAAAACAAGAATAAGAGCCCTTTGGTTTATTGGATCGGCGAAACAATTTTTTTTAGGAAAAAAAATTTATTGAACTTACTATTAGCATCGCAGCAAAAGAAAAATAGTTGCAAGTAAATCTTTAAAAATTCAGGCAATTCTTGAAATGATTTTGTGTTCTTTCCAAGTTGTTTGAAAAAATCCAACCATTCGTGAAATTCCACCAATTTGTCCTAATGCAAAAGTAAACGTGAACGCATGGTGTTTCACCGATAACAATATGCAATAATAATAAGAATAATGATAATAACCCCAATTTTTCAGCAATCCACCACACCACCCCCTACGCACAAACACACAAACCCACTTTATCACGCCCGACAACATCAACACCAGCTACCATTCATTTTTTCCCGGAGCCTTGGCATGTGCCTGACTTTTTGAATTTTTTGAAATAAATATAAATCGGCAATTCTGACTGATTCCGATTTTGATGTGTTGTTGGGCGTGTTGGTCCATCCGTTTGTGTGTAAATTTGGGTGTGGTAGAATGCATGGGTGGGGTGGATGTGTTTTAGTTCAGATATATTCACCTTGTTAGCATCAGCATAGGATGTTAATTCATTCCACCATTTTTCAAAGATTTGCTGCCATCTATCCACCACTTCCTTTTCCGGTTGTCTACCGCGGCGTTGAATTTTGGCGAATTTTTCGGCCAACAAACGAAAATCATCCCATGTCAATATACCATCTTTGTTTTCATCTACAACAGCGACAAAAGGAAGTGGTGATGAAATTCGAAAAAATCGTAATTCCTATTTCCGGAATTTATACTTACCCCAAAAATTGATGAAAACAAACAAATGTTTATGGCGGAAATATTTCTCATCTTCGGCCATGTTTATTCGAATTCGAATTTGACCCGATTGATATCAGAGGATGTGTGATGTGTGCGTGAAAGATGTTTGCTGATTTTAATGGAATAATTTTCGGCCGAAAATCAAACAGCTATCATTCAAACGACTTATTTGTCAAAATAATAATCGAAACAACAATGTCGTTTGGTTAATAAATGCTTCGATGCCGAATGGTTTGATGTTTGCTTGTGTGTGTGTGTGTGACAAAGAAACCAAATTTAAATATAGCTTCACCACCAGGACACCGCACCCAGAACAATGGAATGAATTGGACAAAGAAAACCAAACATAAGACGACGACGACAAAGACGACGACGACGGCGACAATCGAGAAAATTGAAAATTTTTTTTTTGAAATGTTGATTTCAGATTCTTGTCGTTTTTTTTTGTTGATTATTATTATTATTCGAGGATTCTAATTTCTCAATTTTGAGATGAAAGGTTTGGCCCAATAACAAGAAACGACAACAAACAACAAACACAAAAAATATGAAATTCACCAAAAGCTTCAAGCTTATGATGGTTCTGATGTGTGTTTTGTTGAAAACACAAGAAATTCAAAAGTCACTTTTTTTTCTCTTCGAAAATTCTTCGTTTTTCGTTTTCGCATTCTTATTCTAGCAGCAGAAGCTAATTCTATCAGAAGAGGGTGTGTGTGTTGGAGGGCTCGTTCGACAAATGTCTACGATCACAAGTGTTATTTAATGAAACAATGAAGTTATTGCCTTCGTTTCTCTTGTTAGCTTGTTGTCGCGCGTCCTCCCTCCCCTATCCCAGACACACGAAGACATGCAAAAAGTAAAACAAGCCAATATTCTTCTTGCATGTTGTGTGCGTGTGTGTGTGTGTTGCCCGAGCCTAATGAATAAATGAAACAGAAGTGAAAAATCTTTCTTTCTCTCCTCCCTCCCCCCCGAAGCATATAAATAGACATTTTAGACATTTTCGAATCTTGGCAATGAGCTTGCCTAATAATTTTCGGCAATGTTTTCTCGCTTTTTCGCTCTTTCTCTTTCTTGGAAAACATGACCATATTTTTCTTCTTCTTTTTTTGCCAGCCGACCACTTTTTTTTTGGTTGGAATCATTCCAAAAATATATATTTTCACACATTCAAAATTTCAAATCATTTCATAATTATCCTAGCAGAGGACGTAACTGGTTGTTGTTGTTGTTGTTTCCTGCCTGTATAACAACGACGAAAAACAACACGAATCTCTCCTCAAAGAATAATGATGTTCCATTAGTGGCAACATTTTTGCACGGGGCGATTCTGACAAGAATCATCATCTCGCCATGGCAAGAAGGAATGAGGAAGAGTGTGTGTGTGTGTGTGTGAAAGTAGTGTTGTTAGTTTTGATAGCCGAAAGCCACCCAAAGAAAGAGAGAGAGAGAGAGAGAGATTAAACCGCAGAAGATAATAAATTTTTGGGCACACAAAGGCATGCAAAAGTTTTGTTTCATTTTTGTCGCGCGAAATTTTTTTTTGTTCTTCTTCTTCTTCTTCTTCGCACGACGACGACCAAGTTAAATTGATTGAACAAGTTTTATATTCCTAACTATACTCTGCTAAATGAGAGAAGGAATTTGCTAGTTTGCTTGAACCAACGAAAGAGACTTGCACTTCATTCAACCACACACACACCACACACTTTTTGATGCATGTTTACGTAAGAAATCCCTGAATTCCGTTTGATCCCCAGCGAAATTCCTCGGCAACCGCGCGCGAAAAAAAAACCAAATCAAATTATTAGCTTGCAGGCATTATCGTGTTTCGCGCCATTTTTCCCTTGTTCATATCGCACGAGAGAAAAACCCGCCCAACCGCGTCAACGAAGACGCTCTGTGACGACTATAATCAAGCCCCCAAACGAATTTGTACGTTGAAAGTATTTCGACCAAATAATTCGCTCACTATAAACGCAGTAAGAAAAATAACACGCCGGGAAAATTCAATTGAGATTTGAGATTTTAATTTTGGCGGTTTTTTGTTGTCCGGTTCTCCTATAATAATTATAATTATTATAATTATAACAATGTTAATTAGATAATAAGATAAAGTTAATAATTGATAAATTATTTCCTCTCAATGTGAGCGTGTATGTTGGTGTGTGTTTCAGTGAATTTGTTGGTTTGAGGGTTGGACTTGTCTTGGGCTTGTGTAAGAGTGTTGGTGTTGGTGTGTCTGTGTGTGTCTGTCTGTCTGTTATAAGCAAATAGTTAAGGGTGTTTATAGCTTTGTATTTTCTTTAGTTATAGGTTTTATAATAATAATAAGCGTAATATAAAAACAACATCAACATCAACATGAACAACAACAGAAATAGCAACAAAAACAACAACAACAGCAACAACGACAACAGTTTGTGTGTGTGTTAGTGTGTAGCCTCTCTCGCTATAATAGCCTATTTAGCTTATTATTAGTGGGTTGTCCTCTTGTTTATTGGTGTTATTTGTGTTTGAGAGTGAGAAAAAAATAAAATAGACCACATCCCCCTGCACCACTTGAATGGAGCTGTGTGGTTAGATTTCCAGTAGGCGGCCATGCACGTTTTTCAGTCCAGTCATGATCATGTTCGATGAAGATCACCACTCAAAATGCGTATGAACGTTTTCTTGAACTGTTGATTCATCAATGCATAACAAAATGGATTTAATGGGCTGCAAAAAAAGGCGGGAAAGAAAAAGAGAAGAGAGAGAGAGAGAGAGAGAGACAAACATAGGCAAATATAGGCACAATTTTTTTTGAAAATTTTTTGAAAGGCGTGTTCACTATCAACTATTATAGTGTTCCCTTTTTTTAGGAAAAAGGCTTACCTATTAGCGTAGCAAAGGAAATAGGTGAAATAGAATATATGGCGATTAACACATCCACCGCTGGTGGTACAAAAACCTTCCACCAATGCGGCAATATGATATGGTGTCCAACAAATGATGAACGCTCCCAATATGAACGATATGGTCCGCAATGCTTTACGGGCACGATTCTCTGATTTAGATTTTTGCCGCTGTTGTTCACGTTGTTGCTGGTGTAGCAGGCTTTTCTGGTTTTGCATCTGTTTCGGCTGTTGTTGTTGTTGTTGATTTGGCTGTTGTACTTGATCGTGGAATTTTTTCTGCACACTAGATTTTGATTTCCGGAATCTTCCCCGTTTGGAACCGGCATCTTGGCTTCCGTTATTACCTGATTTACCTTGTTTTCCGGTTAGCGGTACTAGGGCGGTTGCTAGCAATTGATTAGTATCGTAAACATCCTTGGATGTTGGCATCGTCGTTGTTGCTGCGGTTGATGTGATTGTGGGCGTGATAGAAGTATCAACCGGCAATTTGTTTCCAAAACCTTTCGGCGAATGAGAATGTTGGGGATAATTATGCAGCAAGTGAGTGTGTTCGTCTGCTGCTGCTGCTGGTGGTGGTGGCGGCGGTTGATCACGTCTCAAGGATATTGCCGCTGTGGTTGTTATCAAACTACAACGGGTTACCGTTGCCGAAACAATCAGTGTATGGGTCGGCTGCATGGTCGTATCTGTGAACGGTGGCTGAGATTTTGAGCTTTAGGAAAGGGATGAAAAGTTTCAAATTTCTCCGAGAAAAAAAATAATCGAAATTGATTGTTCACCTTGGCAAAAAACTGTTCTGATCTTGATCTTGGTCTTCTATGGTTTCTACTTCTGCTTCCGTTTTAGCTAGAATCAAGCAACAAATTAAATCCCCTTAATCCAAACTTATTTACATGTTTTTTACCTCGAAAATCATCATCTTTGGGTGTCCCCTCATCCTGTTTCCGCTGCAAATCAGCTGATTCTTCCTTTTCGTCAACCAAAATTTCACCATCTTTCACCGAATCTGATTCCAACAAACGATGGATAGCATTGGAATCACCAGAAACAATCGGTGATCTTGGTATCAACGGGCCTTTGGTCAATTCCGGAGTTTGTTGGAACGAAGTCAAATGTGGCGGATATAGGTGATGAGTGTTTGGATGCAACGATATCTGCAAATGATGGTGATGATGATGGTGGTGAACATTCCTATTATGTGGATGTTGTTGATGGTAGTGGTGATGAAACGGGTTCAGATTGCGCGATTTCCGGCCAGGGCGGTTACCCGTTTCACCACCAGCACCACCACTTGTTCCCAACAATGTTGATGATGATTGTTGTTGTTGTTGATCTTTGGATCCACAACTTCCAGCTGTGTTGGTACCAAGCGATGAAAAGGGTGCTATCGATTCGAATGGCATATTTTTTCCGAGAAAACTTTTCTTTGGTCTTGGTCCAACACCACCACCACTCCCACCACCGCCAACACCGACCACGTTAATGGTTGATTTATGATTTTGATTATCCATTGAAAGATTGTCATCATCCGATTCGAATGTTGGCGAGCTGGACTTTTCCTCCGTATATTCATCATCATCATCAAAATCAAATTGTTGAATTGATGGCTCTTTGAATTTTGGTTGTTTCTGCTGGATCGATTGTTGTTGCAGTTGTTTGTTGCTTGGTTTTTTGCTTGGTTTGGATTTATCCGACTGCAAACCACCGCCACCGGATCTACTCTTATCCGGAAGTAACTTAGCCGCTTGCGGATCTGCCGCTTGTTCTTGTTGCTGGTGTTTTTTATGATCAAAAACCGTAATCGGTTTTGTATTACTACATTCATTCGATGCGCTAGAACTGGATGCTGTTGTGGTGGTTATTTCATTGATCATCATATCATCATCGTTGTTGTTGTTGCCGTTGTTGATGAGCTGTGATTTGGTTCGATTCATTGTGGAATCACTGATTCTGGTCGTATCTGAGCTATTGTTATCCTGATTATTGTCGGAAACAATCAATGATAATTGCTGTTTTGTGTTTGGTGCACTATGTTGGTCAATGGTTTTGATCAGTGAATTTGGGCCACCATTTTTTCCTGTTTTACCATGGTCACCATCACCAATCGCTGAATGTGAGCTAATAGCTAAACTTTGTTGAATTTTTCTTTGTTTGGCATCGGATTTTTTGGCCATTTCACTAGCGGTACGATATATGCCAACATACAATACTACCAATATCACAATGGTAACATAAAAATATCCAATTATCAATGATGTATTGAAAACAGGATTCTTCAAAAATTGTACAGCACATTCTCCTGGTTCTAGATCACGTTTTCCGGTAAAATATTCCCAACCCATGATGGATGTGAAAAAAACCAGAAACGGAATGATCCAAGTGATTGCGATCAACCATAAAACTTTACGTTTGGTACGCCAACTTCTATATTTGGCCGCCATCTTTACCGAACAATATCGATCAATGGTGATCGATAGTACGGTGTAGATGGACACCAAACAAACAGTATGGTCGGTGGCCAACCATAGGTCGCATGGTATGGCACCCAGGTCCCAACGACCCATTAGCTCATAGACAGCATAGAAGGGCATGGAAATCACACCGATGAATAGATCGGAAACAGCTAATGAACAAATAAAATAATTACTAGGCTGTCGTATGCTTCGTTCCAAAAAGAAAGCTGCCAACACCAACACATTACCGGCAATGGTAATGATCGAACAAATACCAATACAGACAGCAATGAATATGGTCAACCACAATGGATATCTTAACGAAATGGTAGTGGATGGATCATAATCCATGACCATATCTACGCCCACACCTGAACCCTCTGCGCCACTACCAAACACGCCTTCATAATCTTCACCGGAAAGAAACAAATCGCTCAACGATTGATTTCCTTCATTTTGATTTGGTTGATGTTGCTGATGATTTGCACCCGAATGTCTATGCAATCCAGTAGCCGAAGATGGTGCGGATGTTTCATTGTTTCTTCGGGCAACCGATGATAACAAAAACCTTAGATACGTTTCCGTTGTGGAAGCCACTTGTAGAGGATGTGGATGGTGATGGGCATTATTGGTTGCCGTTGCTCTCATATCCGCATCAAACGTTTGAGTATTGTTGATTGTATCCGTCAAATGGAACAGATCGTTATCACCGGTGCTATCACCATAATCGAATCCATAATCCATTTGTACGTTCTGTTGTATAATTTCGGCCATCGCTGTTGTTGCTGCGGCTGTGGTGGCAGCGGAAGCAGCAAACACCGCCACCACAGCAGCCGCCGATGCTTTGCTGGATGTGGCCGCAGTGGCCGCTTCCGCTATTATATGGATGGTTGTGGATGTCGATACGGAAACGGATGCAATTAGTAAACCCATCGATGTCGCTGTCGCTGTTGTTGTTGTTGTTGATGGGATCCACATTATTGACGGCGGTGGACGGTTACCGCGTTAGCAGCAGCAATTACAAACGACAACCGGATTCTTCGTCCACCGTTTTCTGGATACCATATTCGCCTAAATGTCCACAATCATGATAACAGAAGAGATGATGATGCGAATGCCAGATGTCCATTTGGATCGGAGGAATTTCGCTGCTGCTGTTGTGTGTGCGTGTGTCTGTTTGCCTTCAAGAAACCAAGCAAAAAAATAGAGAGAGAGAGATTGTGAATTAAAATTCATCGAACCGGATCCTTGTTTAGTTTGTGTGTTGTTTGTCCCTGCAATCATTGCTTTCATTTCATTTTTTTTGCTGATCCAGTGGATAGACTTGAAGATTGAACGGAAAAAACAAAATCCAACCAAGAGGTAACAGCAAGTGGGGCAACAACCAACGACAACAGGGGATAGTTGTCAAAATATTTAAAACATACTCGAACCTACTAGCTTCATGCCCAGCGATCATGATTGCACGATCATCATTATTGCCATTGGGCGCCACACACACACGCACACACACACCGGGACCCGGGCGCCACGGCTAAACGTTTGGCTTAGTATATTTTGGGTGTGGTGTGTGGGTGGGTGTGTTTGAAATTCTATTATCATATATTTGTCAGCAGCAGCAGCAAGCGAGCAGCGAGTAAAATGTCTGATTTTCGAAGAATCCTCTCTCTCTCTTTGGCTCCCTCTCCCTCTTCCTTTCTCTGGCTCTATCTTGTTCCGTTTCATCCCTTAGGTTTAACTTTCTTGTTTCATAAAAAGGAATGTGTTTAAATCCCTTTAGTAAACTTCATTTTTTATACTCTTTTTTTTTTGCTTTTCGTTGTTGGTTGAGACTTTTTTTTCTTTGGCGCCAGAATCCAAATTGTTGACAATAGGGCGCCTGTGTATGTGTGTGTGTGTGTGACAATGGTTTTGAATTTGTTGAAAACTTTAACCAAGGCGCCAAGGCAAAGAAAAAGCAACAACGAAAAAAAAATATTCATCCTGGTAAAAGGCGCGGGAAAAACGGCGGCTTCGTCTACTCAATTGAAGATTGTCGAAGACATCTTCGAATTCGAATGTTCAGTGTAGGAAAAAAAACAAGATCAATTTGGGAAATTACATTTTTTTTTTATATTTCTTCATCGTTGCTTTCGCACATTCGCACATTCGCACATTCGCATTGGGAGAACTTTTTTGTTCCGAGCGGAATTCAGTGGGGTGGATGGGTGTGTCCAATCCAATATACACACCCACACGATCCAGGAATTTGATTTTGTGTCTCATGAGAAACCACTTGCATCTCTTTTTTTGAAAAAAATTGTGTGTGTGTCTCTGAGAGTGTAGAAACTTGAATAAATCATTTGCTTTCCGTACAGGAACTAATTTTCGTTTTTTTTTTTGCTTGTTGAACTGCAACTTTTATACTCGGAAAAAAATGGAGTGAAATGGAGTTCTGTCCTGTTCTGTTTCGTCTCATTCTCAGAATGCTTCTCGCGATAAGGTTGAAAGCACGAAAAAGAGAGAGAGAACTTTGAAACGATGAGGGGGGAGGGGAATATCATAAGAATATCAGAAACAAAAAAAAATATGTGCACTAGATAGTCCAGAATCCAGAATCTAGATTCTGGATCTCAGGAGAAATGCGCGCTGTGCGTGTGTGTGTGGAATCGAAACAGATAACAAACAAAAAAAACCCTAAAAGATTCATCATTGACTCCTTCAAGGTTGGCTTGACTGCATTGCATTTTGAAAAGAATTTCATTTTTTTTATTTTTTTATTTTTTTTTGTTAAAATTCCATCACACACACACGCACACCATTTAGGTAGGCATCAAGCCAGGTTCCGAACCGTCCAGGGGATTGCGGGTTTCATCAATTTTGTCATCATCATCATTAATTCATTATTATTACTGTTATTATTTTCCAATAGAAATTTCTTATTCGCTGAGGCGTGTCTCCTATATCTTTGATCTCCTGTAGATCCTCCTAAAGACGATTAATAATGATGATGAAATTATTAATTGATTTATGATTGGTGCCCTCTTCCGATATTCTAATTTTGTTTCTTCTTCTGCTAGAGCTTCGAGAGCTAGGACTGCGATTCTTGTCTTGTTTTTTTTATCTTGGTGCTATGTGGAACAAAACTAGCACACCTCAAGAATAGAATAGAATCCATTCTGCTTGCTCAAATAAGCTTGAATATGAAATAACAATTTATGCAGCTTGAAGAATAGGGAGAGAATCCAAAATTTGTCCCTAGTCGCTATTATTATTATTACTATTATTATTCTTAAACATTTTTTTTGCCCAAGATAATATTATAGCTTGCTTGCTTGCTTTCGTTTCCCGAACCCTTCTCTCTATTCTCGATCGGTTCATCAGTGATTCCGAGTTTTCAACCCGGGCTGTCGACGTAAATGACGTTTATGTTGTGCGAAATTTGTTTTGTATGTATGTGTGCATTTCCTCTCCTCTTCGTCTTCATTCAAATCGATTCTCATCGAATACAAATTGATCATTATTATTTGTGCTTCAATTTGCTTTTCTCAGCCTCTTTTTTCGCTTGCTGTGCTGCTGCTGCATGTATGTATGTATGTATTTGAACGAAAAGAGGGCGGAGAGAGAAAGCACGAGCGAGCGAGAAAACGAGAGAGAGGGAGGTGTGGGTGATTGCACGCGCGCATTCATCCATACTGTCGGCGGTAGCGACGGCAGCGGCCCCAGCCGCATACACAAAATTTTTTTTTTTTCGCGTATATTATTAATAATTATTATTATTATGGTTTGAACAAATATGAACTGGAATGAATAAACATTCAGAGGAGAGG
>JAOZJS010001387.1:0-11012 GCA_025882695.1 Amerodectes protonotaria | reverse complement strand
CTGGTCAGCGTGCTGGTCGCGGCTGCGATCCTGGTTTCCAGTCCATTACCCGGTACGTCATAGATCGCACCAAAAAAGTTCTTCAGTCCACGCAGATGGTCATCGCCGCGAGCTCGATGAAGGCACCACCCGGCCTTATCTGGCTTCGGCTGCAGCGGGCCGGCGTCGCCAGCGGCGGGGCCAACTCGTCCGAGATGAAGATGACCAAAAGGTCATATCCACGCCATGTCCCGTTCATACGCCGCCATCCAGAATGAAAGGCAGTCGGAACTGTTATCGCCGGTTCTGGCGCTGTTCTGGAGGGGACATATGAAAATTCAACTTTCCGCGAGCGCCGTTATTCTTGCGACGCTTGCTACTTCCGCTCATGCGGACGCAGATCACGACTACCCGAAGGCCGCAACGGCCGGTTTCTCCACCGTGAAACATAACGCGAATACGTCGACATCGGGATCGCGCGCGCCGGGAGGTCGGGCTTCGCCGGGGGGAAAGACGCGCTAGCAGGCACAACTGGATGCGAGTCAGCCTCAACGCGACGACATTGTGCCGCCTGGAAATGCAAACTGACCCTGCCGGGCAGTCTGATGACGGAGCGCGGTCGCTCGCATCAGCGGCGCTCACGCGCGGCGGGCTAGTCAACCTTGACAGCTGTGTTGCAACCCATTCTCCCTTTTTGTCGAGTACATATGCCATCTCTTGCGTGGAGTAGAGTCGCCGTGATATCGGGTCTGGCAGTGGTGCTTGCCGGCTGCGCGAATTCCGTCGCGACAAAAGAGTCAAGCGTCGTAAGTAGCGATGATGCCAGTCCGAGTGCAGCGAGGGCGGTGCAGCTACCCAAAACATATCCTTGCCAGAGTTTGCATGTCAAAACGAACTGTCCGCCCAGATAGGTGCAACCGGCGCGGGGGCATCCCAGGTGGATCGTCCGATCATGCTGAAGCCGGCGGTCCTCGCGTTAAGGACCGCTAGCACCTGGGCCTGGCGGCTCGTCGGCTTTCTCGCCATAGGAGGATATGCGAACCTTTGTTCGATAAGGATCGTGCAATCAAACGTTAGTCTTTGGAAGGGGCAGAGGGCTGCCTCATTGCTCATGACTGAATGAACGCAAGCTGGCTCCTTGGTCTTTTGCGCGGCCCATTTCAACGGCTCTTTGCCCGCACAACGATCTGCGCCAGCGTGTCGCGCTCAATGCGCTCCAGCGACGCACGCGCGGCGCCAGAATCGTCCGGCGAACACATCTGATGCGCAAAGCGCGCGTGCAGCCTGCGCGTGATCTGCACGACCTGCGTGCCCGGATCGAAGACATAGTGCGATTCGAAATCGAAGAAGCGATCCTGCACCCTCGTATCCTCAGGCAGGACGGTCACGCGTACGATCCCGGGTAGCGCGATCTGCGCCGTCTCGACGAAGTCGCCATCCATGCAAACATAGGGCTGCGTGCGTACCGGCTGGCGAGCCAGCCCTGCACCTGAGTCGCGATACCGCCTGACAGGCTTGACAGCGCGGACAGGGCGGTCGTCCCGGCTGGCCACACGAAATGATCGAGAGAGCCCGCTATGGATGTGTCAAACGGCCCCCCCGTCGCGTCGAGTTCGCTGGTGCGAATCTGCGCCGTGCCGTGCAGCCCGGTCTGCCGCAGGCGGTCGGTCGCAATCTGTCGTGCGCGCTCGCGTGTCGCACGCCGGAACATGTTGCGCTCCAGTTCAGCTGTCCAGCCGGCGTCCTCGACGTGATAGGTATAGTCGGCCATGCCGCTGGGCGCAACTTCGATCTGCAGGCGCGCAACACGCTCCCGCGGCTGCGCTGGGGGCGTGCGAGAGAGCACGCCTTGGTCCACCAGCAGCGCCGGCCGATCCATAACGCTCGCCGGCAGGTAGCCGAATTCGGCACCGCCTACAGTCGTATCGGCATACAGGCCGAGGTCTGGTATCCAGACAATTGCGTGATTGATCGCGCTTGCGCCGTAACCAGGCACGGACGGCAACGTATAGACAGGACCGAGACCCAGTAGTACCGGTTCGCTGCGTATCCCGACCGCGGCGAGCAGCGCGCCAAAGAGCGCAACGTGATCCTTGCAATCGCCGTAGCGATTCCGCAGTACGTCGGTCACCTTGTGCGGAACCGCCGCCGTCTCGCCGAGAAAGAGCGCTACGTAACGCACATTCAGACGTACCCAGTCATAAATTGCCCGAGCTTTCGCGCGCGGGTCCGCCGCGTTCGCTGTCAGCGATTGCGCGAGCTGCACGACCGCGGGGTCGCCCACGCTCGGGTCCATGGCCGCGATACGATAGCGCGCTGCGAACGACGCAAAATTGGGTTCGGTGGACACCATCAGCCGGTCGCCGTAAGTCGCGTATCCGACGGCGCCGCTTTCGATCGGTGGATATGGGCCGTGGCGGTAGTCGAATTCGTAGCGCGTGCGACCGTTTGACGTGACGGGCGCTAGCGCGACGTAACCGCGTGCGTCGGCGTAAAGCGGCACGTCGTCGGGCAGGTCGAAGATCAGGCGCTGGCTTTCGACTGGCTCACGCGAAGGCTCGACGAAATAACTGAAGAGTCCCGCCTGAAGCGGCTTCGCACGCGCCTTGCGGAACACGAGACGCGTGCGCGAACCGGCCTCGATGCCGGGAAAGATCGCCGTGCGCAGCACGCCGTCCTGGAAGGTCGGCGCGCCGGCGGAGCGCGGTTCCTGCACGTCGCGGATCGCTTCCGGACCAACCGTATGCGCCACGCCGTCGCGGCCAATGGTCTCGGCCGCGAGCAGTTCGACCCTCTCGATATCCTTGTTGTACCAGATATAACGTTGCGCGATATCGTCGACGCCGCTCGCGGTATTTGCGCGCAGCGTCGAGTCGTCGTGCTCCTCGACGGAACCGTCGTGCTGGACGACGAAGACATGCACGTCGTTCTCCAGCGCCGACGGCGCCTCGTTGTCTTCGTTGAGCATGGTGGCGAATGCGCTCGCGCCGTGCGCCATCGCGCACGCCATGCAGAAAAATCGAACGAATGCGTACATCGCCTCCTCGCAGCGCGGGTGACCATCAGAGGGCAATCCCGTGCATGAAGCAGCGCCGCCAGCGCACCAGTGGTGCGGCATTGGGGAAGGGCCGTTCGTACCGCCGGCCGGATGCCGGTCGATGGGCTCGGGCGAGCGTCACCGCAACCGTCCTTATGTCGGCCGAGCGGACTTCAGGTTTCCCCCCTTTTTCCTGACACACGTCATTATCGACCCTGGCGCCGCAGGACGGGCAAGCATGGCCAGGTGTAATTGCGAAACCGTGATGTGTGCTGGCAGTGACCTGTCATGACGATCGCATCTGGACGGTCAGGCTGGCGTTGCCAACCGTCGTGAGAATGACCCGTTTTGCTAATGATGGGCGCACAACGCGAGCAAAATCTGGCAGCATGGTGCCCGACCGAAGGACCGCGCAACGCGGCGTTTCAACCGGACTTACATTACAGCCAGTTTGCAGCAAGTGTCAGGAATAACCCTCATGCATCCAACACTACGAAAAGCATTCGTTTCCTTCATTTTTCTGACTGCCTCGCATGCCGTCTTTGCACAAACACCGAAGACAGTATTCCTGGATGACCTGACGTGGACCGAACTGCGTGAAGAGGTTCAGGCCGGCAAGACGACCATGCTTGTCCCCATTGGCGGCACCGAGCAAAGCGGTCCGTATGTCGCACTCGGCAAGCACAATGCGCGCGTAAAGGTGCTGTCGCAACGCATTGCCGAAGAACTCGGCAATGCGCTGGTCGCGCCGGTCATCGCCTACGTGCCGGAGGGCGGCTATGCGCCGCCGACCTCGCACATGCGTTTCCCCGGCACCACCACGGTGCCGGACGATGTGTTCGAAAAAACACTGGAATCCGTCGCGAACAGCTTCAGGGTCCACGGTTTCAGGAACATTGTTTTTCTGGGCGATCACGGCGGCTACCAGAACGACATCCGGCGTGCGGTCGGGCAGTTAAACAAGGCCTGGGCAGGATCGGGCGCGCGCGCATTCGACCCGCCTGAATACTATGGGGCTAGTTCGGACGGCTACGCACAGATCCTGCGTCAACGCGGCTACCGTGATGACGAGATCGGCACGCATGCGGGTCTTGCGGATACGTCGCTGCTGCTCGCGGTGGCGCCGCAAATGTTACGGCAGAGCCAATTGAAGAATGCGCCGAAACCCGGACCCGCCGACGGCGTCTATGGCGGGGACCCCCGACGCTCGACTGCCGGACTTGGCGAGCCGGGCATTGAGGCTATCGTGTCGAAAACGGTCAATGCCATCAGGAAAGACACCGTGAGCCGGTGACGTTCGCGGCAGGATCAGGTTCATCTTCCACCATCATTTCACTGAATAACGGAACTCATCATGTATTCACGCTCCCGTCGCTTCTTCTCGCGACTTGCGCGGTCTGTCGGTGCCGCGCTGGCCGGTTTGTCCATCGCGGCTAGCGTATCGGCTGCCCCGACTCCCAATACTGTCGCGGGCATGCCTCCGTTGGTGAACGCCAGCAATCTGTACGGTGAAGCGGGCGCCGGTCATTTCAGTCCGGCTGTCAAGAATGCATTGCCACGGATCTATGTGCCCAATCTGCGCTCGAACGACGTCTATGTGATCGACCCCGCGACGTTCAAGGTAGTCGACCGGTTCCGTGTCGGCTATAGCCCACAGCACGTCGTCCCTTCATGGGACCTGCAGACGCTGTGGGTGGCCAACAATGCCGAGGGCCGCACTGACGGCAGCCTGACACCGGTCGATCCGAAGACGGGCAAGCCCGGCAAGGAGATCATGGTTGATGACCCCTACAACATGTACTTCACGCCGGATGGCAGGGATGCGATCGTGGTAGCGGAAGCGCACGCGCGACTGGACTTTCGCGATCCGCATACGATGGCGCTGAAATCGAGCCTTCCGGTACCGGAGTGCAAAGGCATCAATCACGCCGACTTCTCGATCGACGGCAGGTACGTCCTGTTCACCTGTGAATTCGGCGGGAAGCTGGCAAAAATCGATCTGGTCAAACGGAAGGTCGTGGGCTATCTTCAACTCGACAGGAAGGGCATGCCGCAGGACATCCGTATCTCGCCGGACGGCAAGGTATTCTATGTTGCCGACATGAGGGCTGATGGCGTTTTCGTGGTCGACGGCGACAGCTTCACGAAGATTGGCTTCATCAAGACCGGTGTCGGCACGCACGGTCTGTATCCGAGCCGCGATGGCACCCGCCTGTACATCGCCAATCGAGGCTCCAATCTGGTTCACGGTCCGCGTCACGGCAAGGGCAGTGTGTCGGTGCTCGACTTCGCCTCACGCAAAGTCGTGGCGACCTGGCCGATTCCGGGCGGTGGCAGTCCGGATATGGGCAATGTCAGCCCCGATGGCAGGACGCTGTGGCTGTCCGGCCGGTACGACGATGTCGTTTATGCGATCGATACGACCGCAGGAACCGTAAAAGGCATTCCGGTCGGCATGGAACCGCATGGACTCACGGTCTGGCCGCAACCCGGCCGGTATTCGCTTGGGCACACGGGGAACATGCGCTGACCAGGAGACGCCGGGACGAGCAGCGATTGCGTGCAGCCCCCCGTTAGCACGCGCCATGAGGGCGCGCGTGTTGTTCTATGCGCAACTGCCATCATCCGCTTTTGCGCATCGTCTGGTCATCCGGTGGCGAATGCTCCACGTTACCTGCGCGGGCCCGGTCTCCGGCCGCCCAACCCTCCGCATTCAGACAATCGTGCATAGCCGTGGCAGCGGTGGCGGCCTCCCCGAAGGCCACAGCGATCTGATCGAGACTATGCACCACGTCGCCGGCGGCATACAGACCGGCGACGGATGTCGCCATGTGTTGATCAACAATCAGGGTTCGGTCAGGCGCGTGGTCCGCGTTAAGGGACAAGGCGAGATCTGACCTTACCGTGTCTCCCAGCGCGGAGTAGACAGAATCGAACTCGTACTCCTTGCCAGAGAGCGTTTGGAGCGCAGCGATGCGGTCTCCCTCCATGCGTAGCGCGGGAATTCCCTCTTCGATCACGGTGACTCCGGCGGTTTTCAGTTTCTGGCGGTCTTCGTCAGAAAATGCAGCGCTGTGTCCAAGGGTAAACAGCGTCAGGTCCGCAGTGTAGGTGCGAATGAACAGCGCTTCTTTCACGGCCTCCGTGTCTTGCGCGATGACTGCCACTTTCTTGCCGATTACCTCGTAGCCATCGCAAATGGGGCAATGGCGGACCAAGCCCCGGTGAACGGCGTCAACCAGCCCGGGAAAAGCGGGCTCGACGTCGATGACACCGGTGGCGAGCAGCACTTTTCTGGCCTGGATGCGTGTGGACTCGGTCAATGCAAGAAATGTTCGATCCTCCTGCATGCTGAGATTTTGCACGGTTCCGGCAACGATGCTAACCCCATAACGCGAAGCTTGTGCGCGCAGCCGCGCAAGCAGATCGGGGCCGGCGATACCGTCCGGATATCCCGGGCAGTTGTGGGAAAGGGGAATCACGGAGGCCCGGCTCTGGCCAGCATCAACGACTGTAATGCTGCGCCGAAAGCGAGCCAGATAGATCGCCGCGGTAAGTCCCGCCACCCCCGCACCGATCACCAGGCAATCGACGCTTTCTAACTCAAGTTCTTTACTCATTTTCTTCTCCCGAAGGGTATTGAGGGTTGGACGTGTCACGGCCCGAGCGCAAACTTTGAGGTTATCGGGCGCGTTTTTGAAGCGTCTGGCGTTGACTCCAGGAATCCCTCAGGGTCCGCCGCCGTGCAATCAAAGCGGTTAACGACGCCGTGGCTTCAGTGCTGCGCTGCCTTCACGACGATCTGCGATTGCGCATCGCGTTCGATCCTTTCGAGCGTGGGTCGCGCGGTGGCAAAATCGGCGGGCGAGCAGACCTGCCTGCCGAAAGCGGTTCGCAGGTGGCGCGTCACCTGCAGAACGTTCGTGGAGGGGTCGAACACATATCGCGACCGGAAATCGAAAACCCCATCCTTGATGTCCGTGTTGTCAGGTACATCGACCACGCGAATCTCTTTCGGCAGGGTAATTTGGCCAACCTCATCGCATTCGCCGTCGGTACAGAGATAGGGTTGCGTGCGGGTGCGCTCCGCGAGGTCGTTGTTCACCTGCGTCGCGATGCCGCCGGAGAGGCTCGTCAGGGCAGGCACGGCGGTCGTGCCGGTCGGCCAGACGACATCATCAAGGGTGCCGCGCAGCGTCGTGGTAAGCGGACCGGCGGTGGCGTCGACGTTGCCGGTCGTCAGCGTGGCAGTGCCGCGCAAACCCGTGAGCCGCAACCGGTTCGCCGCAATCTGGTCGCGCTGCTGCGCGCTCGCGAGCCGCAGGCTGGTGCGCTCGATTTCCGCGCCCCACCCCGCGTCTTCGACCCGGTATGCGAACGAGGTTGCGCCGCCGGACACAACATCGATCTGAAGGCGGGCCGTGCGCGAGAGCGGTTCAGTAGCGGGCGTACGCGATAGCGTGCCGTCATCAATGAGGACAGTCGGTCGGTCCATGTCCGCGAGCGGCAGGTAGCCGAACTCGACATTCGAGGTGGTGGTATCCGCGTAGGTGCCCAACCCGGGCAACCACGTGATGACGTGATTGATCGCGCTTGCGCCATAGCCGGGTACCGACGGAAGCGTGTGCACGGAACCGAGACTGATCAGGGCAGGCTCGCTGCTAATGCCGACCGCCGCGAGGAGCGCGCCGTACAGAGCCACGTGGTCCTTGCAGTCGCCGTATCGGTTCGCGAGGATGTCGACCGCCTTGTGCGGGGCCGCCGGGCTCTGTCCCACGTACAGCGAAACATAGCGAACGTTCCGGCGCACCCAGTCGTATAGCGTTTTCGCCTTCGTGCGTGGATTGGCGTCCTGTTGCGTGAGTGATAGCGCAAGGTCGCGAATGGACGGGTCGTTGGCCGTGGCGTCGACCGCAGGTTCACGGTAGCTCGCAGCAAAAGCCGCGTAGTCGGGAAAGGTCGAGACCATTAGCCGGTCCCCATACGTCGCGTACCCGAGCGCACCGTTTTCAATACGATCGTAGTGCTCCCGGCTGTAATCGAACTCATACCGGGTTCGGCCGTGGGCGGTGACAGGCGATAACGCGGCATATCCGCGTGCGTCGGCGTAAAGTCTTTTGTCCGCCGGTAAATCGAAGATCAGCTTCTGGCTGTCGACCGGTCCCCGGTCCGGTTCGACGTAATAGCTGAACTGGCGCGCCACGACCGGTCGCGACTGCGTCTTGCGAAATCTCAGGTGTATGCGCGAGCCGGTGCCGACGCCGGGAAAGATCACCGACCTCTGCCGGGCGTCCTGGAAGGTCGGTGCACCCCCGGAGCGTGGCGCCTGGATGTCGCGGACCTGACCCGGCGCTACCGGGTGCAGGATTCCGTTCCTGTCGATCGTGTAGGCCTCAAGTATTTCGACATGCGACATATTCTGGTCGAACCAGACATTGCGCTGCGCGATGTCCTCGATGCCGGCCGCGGTATTTGCCCGCACCGTCGTGTCGTCGTCTTCCGCCACGGTGCCGTCCTCCGCCACGACGAAAACGTGCACATCGCTTTCAATAGTGGAGGGCGCGGCCGGATTTCCGCTTTCATCAGCATATACGGTGGGTGCGCTGGCGATCGCGAGCACGCAGACGACGAGAAGGGAGCGCATGATGTTCACGACAACGGAAGCGTCACTCCGACGGTTTGCAGGAGCAGAATCGCATTAAGCGACAGGACCACAGTGGCTGCGATCGTGGCCAATATGGTCGTGAACGCGCGGTTCCTGTGAATGCCCATGATATCCCGCTGGGCGCTGAACCATACCAGCGCCGTCATCGGAAACGGCAACGCCAGACTCAGCACGACCTGACTAATAACCAGCGCATTGGTCGCGTTCGCCCCGAAACCGACAACGGCAAAACTGGGCACCATTACCACAACTCTCCGTATCCAGAGCGGGATACGAAAGCCAATAAAGCCTTGCATAATCATCTGGCCGGCCATCGTGCCCACGACTGAGCTCGATATCCCGGACGCGATGAGCGCCAGGAGGAAAATGCCCGCAGCACCGATGCCCAGCAGGGGTCCCAATGTATGGTACGCCGTTTCGATTTCGGCGACGTCGCGATGTCCCTCGTGAAATGCTCCGGCGGCCATGATGACCATCGCCATATTGATGAGACCTGCGGTTGACAGCGCGATGATGACCTCGAGGTTCGAATATGCCAACAGCGTGGCGCATTGTGCGTCTGTCTTTGGGCGCACGCGATTCTGGGTCAGCCCAGAATGGAGAAACAATGCATGTGGCATCACTGTCGCACCGACAATGCCGACGGCAATCGTGAGAGCCGCAGAATCCGGAAGGCGCGGCGAGAACGTATGCACGAAGATGGCTGGCCAGGCGATCGGTACGATGAATAGCTCGGCCAGGTACGACAGGCCAATTACGCCGACCAGCCCACCAATTGCGAGTTCGAGTGGGCGGAAACCAGCGCGCTCGAACAGCAGAAGCGCATAGGTCACGAGCGCGGTGACAACCATGCTGACCAGCAGCGGCATGTGAAACAACAGTGACAGGCCGATTGCTGCGCCCAGAAACTCGGCCAGATCTGTTGCCATTGCGGCCACCTCGCTCATCCCCCACAAGAGGAGCACGAGCGGCCTGGGGAAGTGGTCACGGCAAAGTTCTGCGAGGTTTCTCCCGGTGACGATCCCGAGCTTTGCGGAGAGCGCCTGAAACAGCATTGCGATGAGATTTGCCAGCAGGACGACCCAGAGGAGCATGTAGCCATACTTCGCGCCAGCCTGGATGTTCGTCGCGAAGTTCCCAGGGTCCATGTAGGCGATCGAGACGACTACTGCCGGGCCGAAAAATGGCAGAAGGACTCGAACGCCTCTGCCTTCGAGTCGCTCCCGTATCGCCAGCGTCGCTCGCTTCGTCAGCGTCGCGCGCGCGTCTTTTTCACGAGCACGGTCGTCCATTCATTGCCACTCCAGCTATGTCCAACGCAAAACCGTTCCGCCACCCGGCCGCAGCATCACTTTGAGCACGAACAGCATGACGCAGCCGGAACATCGCCAGAGTTGCCATGCGCCTGGTTCGGACGACGAGCACCTCCCAGACACCTGAGTCGAGCGATGCGCGCAGCACCCGGGTTACGAGTTGCAGTGGGCGCGGGTGCAACCAGGACGTCATCGCAGCCGTCCTTGACCGCCGGGCGTGGCTTCGCCGGATCGTGCGGCGCGAAGGCCTCTGTACTCCACTACTTGGCGCTGTGCTTTGCCTGCCACTTCGTCATGTACGCAATTTCCTCATCCTGCGCCTTGACGATGTTTCTGGCCAGCCGCTTCATGTCCGGGTCCTTGCCATATTTTAGTTCGACCTCCGCCATGCTGACCGCACCCTTGTGATGGGGAATCATGTGGGCCACGAAGTCCTTGTCGGCGTCGCCCGTGTATGAAGGCGCGCTCATATCCTTCATCATTTTCTGGTCCGCGTCCTTGAAGGCCTGCGTTGACGGGCCCGACCGGGCATCTGTCGAACCGGACATACTCATTGCCGGCATCGACGCGCCCTGCTGCGCGTTGACGGGCAGAGCGGCGCCAGCAAATACAAAGCCAGCACAAAGGCAAAGGGCACGAAGCGCGTGAAGGTTTTTCATCTTGAAACTCCTTGTGGAAAAAATCATTCCGAGTGACTACGATGTTGATGCTGCGCATGGTCATGCGAGCCGCGGTGTCCGTCTGCAGCGTGGTCGTGCTCACCGTCTTCCATCATCCTCATCATCTCAGGGCCGCCGGTCCTGAAAAATACGGCCGTCAGGACGAGGAAGACGGCACCAAAGACGATGTCGAGCACGGCGGTGTAGTTGAAGGTTATCGCCGCGTCGACGACTGCTGTATGCCGCTGCGTCGGGACCCATCCGAGCGACTGGAACAGCGCTTCGACCACGAGTGCCGCTGAAACCATCGCAAGATAGAAGGTCACAGAAAGGAACACCGTCATCCGGCCGCCGTAGTA
>JAOZJS010001386.1:0-11015 GCA_025882695.1 Amerodectes protonotaria | reverse complement strand
GTGCCGATCGACGGCAGGAACTGTTCGCCGACTTCGTCCGTCACGAACACGCGGCGCGCGGCCGGCACCACGAGCACGCGCTGCGCGGCTTCCGGCAGGCTGCCGGTGGCCGCGAACGCGGCCGAGCCAGCGAGCACCAGCCGCTCGATCGCGTCGAATCCCGGTTGCGCGTTGTGCGGCTGCGCTTGACGCCGCGCAATGAAGCGCTGCCACGCGGCATCGAGCATCGCGGGCGCCGCCGCGCTCGCGCGGGCGATCGACGGATCCGGCTGTCCGAACTGGAAGCCCTGCACGAAATCGATGTCGGCCTCCATCAGCGCCTGCAGTGCGTCGTCGCTTTCGACACCTTCCGCGAGCACCATCGCGCCCGCCTGATGCAGCATCGATACGAGGTGGTGCATGATGCGGCGGTCTTCGCTGCCGCCTGTCGCACGTTCGACGAGCGAGCGGTCGAGCTTGACGATGTCGGGCCGTGCACGCCATACGCGGTCGAAATTGGAGAAGCCGGTGCCGAAGTCGTCGATCGCGATCAGGAAGTCGCGATGCTGCATCATGTCGATCGTGCGGGCGAGCTGCGCTTCGTCGCGCGACGGCTTTTCGACGACTTCGAGCACGATCCGGTTCGGCGGCAACGCGAAATGCTTGCACAGCGCTTCGACGAATTCCCGTTGTACGAGGCCCGAATCGAGCACGCGCGGCACCACGTTCAGGAACAGCCAGCCGTCGCCGATGCCTTGCGCGACGAAATTGGCGGTATGCAGACAGCGGGCAAGCCGGTCGAGAAGCAGGGATTCGGCCACGCCGCGGGTCTTGTCGAACAAGGCGCCCGGTGAAATCGCCGCGCCCGCCGCATCGACAACGCGCAGCAGCGCTTCGTATCCGACGACGCGTTTGTGTGTGATCGACAGCACGGGCTGGAACACGCTGCGCAGCGTGGCGCCGTGATAATCGGCCAGCCAGCCGCCGGGCGTCGGCGTGAGATGGCAGAGCAGGGCGTCGAGAGACAGGTCGCGGGCGGCCGGCATGTCAGCGGCGCCCGGACGCGAAGCCGGAGGCGGATACGGAATCGCCGCGCGCCGCGACGTACGCGGCACAAACCGCCGCACGCGCAGGCGGGCGCGGAAGATTCTCGTTCATCCTGGCGGCCTCCTGCGAATAGTTGATGCAGTGTATCGAGGTCTCGCCGGTTCGCGTATCAGGGTAACTCCAGACTCACGCCGCTTCGCCGCCGCGCGGCCGCATGCCCGGGATGCGTTTGATCACGCCGGTCGCGAGCGCGGTGCCGACGAGCACGATCGCGCAGCCTTCCAGCATCACGGCCGAGATGCGTTCGCCCAGGAACAGCGTGCCCCACAGCAGGCCGAAAACCGGGATCACGAATGTCACGGTGATCGCGCGCGCCGGCCCGACGTGTGCGATCAGGTAGAAGAAGATGAAGTACGCGATGCCCGTGCACGCGATGCCGAGTGCGAGAACCGCGCCCCAGGCGGATGCGCTGACCGGCGCGGCCGGCCACGTCGCGATCGCGAACGGTACCAGCAGCAGCGTCGAGCCGATCATGGTGCCGGTTGCGTTGACGAGCGGATCGACGCCGCTCAATTTGCGCTTCGTGTAATTGGCGGCGATGCCGTACAGGAGCGTCGCGCCGAGCGCCGCGGCGGCAGCGAGCGCGGTCGCGCCGGCGGACGCATCGCCGTGCGCGCTGACGACCTGATCCCAGACGAGCGTGAGCACGCCGGCGAAACCGATCACGAGACCCAGCGCACGCGGCAGCGACAGCTTGTCCTTCAGCCACAGATACGCGACGAGCGCGCCCCAGAGCGGCGTCGTCGCGTTGATGACCGATGTCACGCCGGCCGACAGCGTCAGCTCGGCGAACGCGAACAGGCAGAACGGCGCGCCCGAGTTGAGCACGCCGACGACGAACAGCGGCCGCGCATGGCGGCGCAACTGGGCGGCAAGGTCTGCGGGCTTGATGCGTGTCAGCGCAAGGCCGATGAGGAACAGCGCGCCGATGCCGACGCGCAGCGCCATCAGCGGCGCGACGCCGAACTCTGCGACACCGACGCGGATGAACAGAAACGACGCGCCCCACAGGGCGGCGAGCACGGTCAGCAGGAAAGCGTTCTTGGGCGACATCGATCGTGGGCCGGACGGCCGGGGAAAGGGATGCGATGCATCTTACACCGCACCGGCAGTCCGGCGTTTCACGATCGGATGAAACAGCAAGAAACGGGAAATGTCGTCTCGGTCAATGGTGGCGCCAGCCGCCGCGGCCGCCGAATCCGAAGTTGAGCGACAGCGACGGTCCCCACCAGCCGCCCCATGCCGGCGCGTAGGCCGGGGCCGGATAGTAGTAGGCGGGTGCGGGCGCGACATACACCGGTGCCGTCTGCACAGGTTCCGGGGCCGGCGCCGCTGCGTAGTAGCCGTACGGGTAGTAGCAGCCGGAGAGCGTCGCGCACGCGAGCGCCGCGACGGCAAGTGCGGGTTTCATGATGTCCTCCGCCAAGGCTGGCGGCGTGCCGATGCTTAAGCTTAGACGGCGCGATGATGAAAAGCTGGGCAAAACGGTAACGGATCATTTCGGGCGCCGTCCGGCGGTCAGGCCGCGTCCCGCGCGGGACGCGGCGGCGTCACTTGCCGACCTGGTTGCCGATGATGCCGCCGACGGCCGCGCCGCCGAGCGTCGACAGCGCGTTGCCGCCGATCGCCGCGCCGGCGACGCCGCCGACGCCCGCACCGATCGCCGTATTACGCTGACGGGCCGTCATCGTGTCGCACGCCGACAGGCTGGCCATCGTCGCGGCGAGCAGTGCGCATACCCCAATACGCCGAATCGAGTTCATGATCGTTGTCCTTGCTGTTGTGAACGAATGCGCGCGTCCAATGGGAACCGCGCACCAAAAAATGTACGCGCCGGCATGCCGGGCTGCTGTAAGGACTTGTTAAGGTATTCGCGCTTTCGTAATGAGTTGTTTCGCTGCCTGCGGGGCAGGCGACAGGCCCGGGAACACGGATATTGCGTCCGCCCAAACGACAGAACCCCATGTTCCGAAAAACATGGGGTTCGTCAGTCATCCGAAGCCCGCTCGCAAGCGGGCTTCGTGCGTCGCGGAGCGATCCGGCGCTTATTGTCGGCGATAGATTTCCGAGCCGCTCGTGACGAACTCGACGGCCTTGACTTCCATGCCCTTCTTCAGCGCTTCGGTTTCGGACACGCCCTGCTGCGCCGCAAACTCGCGCACGTCCTGCGTGATCTTCATCGAGCAGAAGTGCGGGCCGCACATCGAGCAGAAGTGCGCGACCTTCGCCGAATCCTTCGGCAGCGTTTCGTCGTGGAATTCGCGTGCCTTGTCCGGATCGAGGCCGAGGTTGAACTGGTCTTCCCAGCGGAACTCGAAACGGGCCTTCGACAGCGCGTTGTCGCGGACCTGCGCGCCCGGATGACCCTTCGCGAGGTCGGCGGCGTGCGCGGCGAGCTTGTACGTGATGATGCCTTCCTTCACGTCGTCCTTGTTCGGCAGGCCGAGGTGTTCCTTCGGCGTCACGTAGCAGAGCATCGCCGTGCCGAACCAGCCGATCATCGCGGCGCCGATGCCCGACGTGATGTGGTCGTAGCCCGGCGCGATGTCGGTCGTGAGCGGCCCGAGCGTGTAGAACGGCGCTTCCTTGCACCAGTCGAGCTGCAGATCCATGTTTTCCTTGATCAGCTGCATCGGCACGTGGCCTGGACCTTCGATCATCACCTGCACGTCGTGCTTCCACGCGATCTGCGTGAGTTCGCCGAGCGTCTTGAGTTCGCCGAGCTGGGCTTCGTCGTTCGCGTCGTAGATCGAGCCGGGGCGCAGGCCGTCGCCGAGCGAGAAGCTCACGTCGTAGGCCTTCATGATTTCGCAGATGTCTTCGAAATGCTCGTACAGGAAGCTTTCCTTGTGGTGCGCGAGGCACCACTTGGCCATGATCGAGCCGCCGCGCGAGACGATGCCCGTCATGCGGTTGGCCGTCAGCGGCACGTACTGCAGGCGTACCCCGGCGTGGATCGTGAAGTAGTCGACGCCTTGCTCGGCCTGCTCGATCAGCGTGTCGCGGAAGATTTCCCAGGTCAGGTCCTCGGCCTTGCCGTTGACCTTTTCGAGCGCCTGGTAGATCGGCACAGTGCCGATCGGCACCGGGCTGTTACGGATGATCCATTCGCGCGTTTCGTGGATGTGCTTGCCCGTGGACAGGTCCATCACGGTGTCGCCGCCCCAGCGGATCGCCCACGTCATCTTGTCGACTTCCTCGCCGATCGACGAGGTTACGGCCGAATTGCCGATGTTCGCGTTGATCTTCACGAGGAAGTTGCGGCCGATGATCATCGGCTCCGATTCCGGGTGATTGATGTTGGCGGGGATGATCGCACGGCCGCACGCGACTTCCGAGCGCACGAATTCCGGCGTGATCTCGGCCGGCGCGCCCGCGCCGAAGGCCGCGGCGCCGAACGCCTGGCCCGGGTGCTGGCGGCCCATCATGGCGGCGAGCTTGGCGCCGTTCGGGCCGCTCGCCTTCACGCTTTCGAGGTATTCGGCGCGGCGCTGGTTTTCGCGGATCGCGATGTATTCCATTTCCGGCGTGATGATGCCCTGGCGCGCGTAGTGCATCTGCGTCACGTTGCGGCCCGCCTGCGCGCGGCGCGGCTGGCGGTGCAGGCCCGGGAAGCGCAATTGCGCGGTGGCCGAATCGGCGGCGCGCTCGCGGCCGTACTGGCTGGACAGGCCCGGCAACGCCTCGGTGTCGCCGCGTGCGTCGATCCAGCGCTGGCGCAGCGCGGGCAGGCCGGCGCGGATGTCGATCTTCGCGTCCGGATCGGTGTACGGGCCCGACGTGTCATACACGTAGATCGGCGGATTCTTCTCGCCGCCGAACCCGGTCGGCGTGTCGGCCTGTGTGATTTCGCGCATCGGCACGCGGATGTCGGGCTGCGAGCCCGTCACGTAGATCTTGCGCGAATTCGGCAGCGGCGCGACGGCGGCAGCGTCGACGTGGGCGTCGGCGGACAGAAACTTCGGGTTGGCGTTCATGCGATCTCCTGTGTCGATCCGGACCGGCGCTGATGCGTCGGCTCGAATCCCGTGCAAAGCAAATGTGGGGCGCTCGCTAAGCAGGAGATGAGAGTTGTACGGCGGCGGGTTTCATCGGAGGGAGGGAGACGAAGCCCGGACGCTTCCCTGCGCTGGCATTACCCAGATCAGGTTCAAAGGGTATTTCTCACCCGCAAAGCCCGTTTCTTGATCGAGCGCATTGCAGGACCCCCGCGTTAGCAAGCGCACAAGATACACCGGGTTCGCGGCGGTTTCAACCGGGGACAGATCGGCGGCGGCGTGCAGGGCGGCGGTGCCGGCGCCGGGCGTGCGCAAGGCGGTTTGCCGGACGAACTGGACGGCATGAAATCCGGGTGGCGGGGCCTGAGATTGTGGCCGCGATCGTATGCAGCGAAACCTAGAATGTTAGGTAATGCGGCTGCGATTTATCGTGCAGCCGTTGCGGATTGTTCGAATCCTGTCACCCTCCCAAGAAGGAGCGCCGTCATGAAGCACACTCTGATCGCCGCTTGCCTCGCCGGTTTCGCCTTGGCGGTTGCCAGCGCGTATGCGCAGAACGATGCGATGTCCGGAAACGCATCGTCGATGTCGAAAGGCCAGGCGCAAACGCCGAAGGATCCGGCTGGTCACGACGCAATGTCGAGGGACAGCGGGACGAAGAAGGGCGGCATGGCCAAGCAGGACATGAAGAAAGGCGCGACCGCGTCGGATTCGCTGAGCAGCAAGCCGATGAAAGGCCAGAAACCTTGGAACGAGAAGGACTGGTTGCTGTACTGAGCACAGTGCGCGCGGGGCGCAGGCGGCCTCGCTTTGCAAAACTGTCGCGCCGAAACGTCATTCGACAACCTTTCAGCCGGCACACGGCGTTCCTTTCGAATCCTTGATGCCATAATGCCGAGCATGCGCAGCCCGAGCGGTTGCGCGTTTTTTTGTCCGCCCGCCGCCGGTCGCTCCGGCCTACTTCGTCGCCGTTCGCACTGTCATGTCGTTCCGCACGTTTTCGCCCGCCCGTCCGGCCCTGAGCGGGCCGTTTGCCGGTATTCCCCGCGCCTGCCGGCGGCGCACGCGACGCGACAGGCGGGCGGCCTGAACGATGACGCCGCTCGACCGACTCCTCGACTTCTTCGCACGCCACCCGTTGCGCCTCCCGCAAAGCCGCGGCGGCCGGGTCGCACTGGCGCTCGTCTTCATCTATATCGTCTGGGGATCGACCTATCTCGCGCTGCACGTCGCGTTGCAGGCGTTTCCGCCGCTCACGCTGTCCGGATTGCGGAACCTGCTGGGCGGGATCGGCCTGTTCATCTTTGCACTGCGCAGGCGGCCGGCCTGGCCGTCGCTCGTCGAAATACGCAATTCGGCCATCGTCGGCACGATGCTCGTCGCGCTGTCGTCAGGAATGATCGCGCTCGGGATGCGCACCGTCAGCAGCGGCTCGGCCGCCGTGATGGTCGCCACCGTGCCGCTGTTCGCGACCGTGATCGCGGCCGTCGCCGGCCGTCCGGTGACGAAGGGCGAATGGGCGGCGGTCGCGCTCGGCATGGTCGGCATCGTCGTGCTGAACGCCGGCGGATCCAGCGCCGAGAATTCGGCGCTCGGCACGATCACCGTGCTGGCCGGCGCATTGTTCTGGGCCGGCGGCGCACATCTTGCGACGCGGCTCAAGCTGCCGTCCGACCTGTTCCTGTCCACCTCGTTGCAGATCGGGCTGGGCGGCCTGATGTCGACGTTGGCCGCCTGGCTGCTCGGCGAGCGCATCGGGCAGCTGGCCGTGCTGCCGGTGCTCGCGTCCGTCTATCTGATGGTGTTCTGCACGATGGCAGCCTACGTCGCATACGGTTACCTGATCCGTCATACGAGTCCGATCATTTCGAGCAGCTGCATGTATGTGAATCCGATTGTCGCGGTTGCGCTGGGCGCCGTGCTGCTCGGCGAACCCGTGACGATGGCGACCGTGATGGCAACCGTCGCGATTCTTGGCAGCGTCGGGTTGTCGTTTCTGTTCGATCCGGCGCGAAAGGGCATGCCGCGTACCGGCGTGGCCGCCGGGCAAGCCGGACAGGACGGCAGGACGAGCGGGCAGCCGTCCGTCGTGGCGCCCGCGAATGAATAGCGCGTTCCGCTGACCGTTGCCCGTGACGGTGAAATCGGTCGCTAACGCAGGCGTGACCAGTGGTAGAATCCCGTCCGCCCTTGCCGGGGTGATGAAATTGGTAGACATAGCGGACTTAAATAATTGAGTGCCCGGCCGGAAACGGCAGGTGCAGAACCCTTCAAATTCGGTGAAACCCCTGATGCCATGCATCGAGGCAACGCCGAGCCAAGCCTCGCAGCGCACCGAATGCGGCGCGCGCGTGGAAGGTGTAGAGACTAGACGGGGGGCGCCTAAGGCGCACGGGCAAGCGGGATCGGCTCGGGCGCGACGGCGAAGGCATAGTCCAGCGCACGAACGGCGTCGCGTCATGCGGCGCCGGCTTTGAAAGAAGCAGTGTGATGAAAATCCGCCGCCTTGATTGGCTTGCCGGTTCGAGTCCGGTCCCCGGCACCACGGATACTTCCGATTAAATCCACTAGGCACGGAAAATACAAGAAAACAATGGCTTAGCGGATTGCCCCCATTCTGCGATTTGCCGACCAAAACGGATCTTTGTACACTGGCGGCCCCATAACAGCCCCATGCGAGGCCCCACGGTGGCTTCAATCACCCCGTACAAGGATGGCTGGCGAGCCCAGATCAAGATCGGCGACGCGCGCGATTCGCAGACATTCCGCACTCAGCGGGAGGCGAAGGCGTGGGCCGCAAACAGGGAAACCGAGATCCGCGCCCAGAAGGGGCGTGACCCAGGCGAGCTGCATACCGTCGGAGAGATGTTTCGGGAATACATCGAGAAGGTTTCGGACAAGAAGGCCGGCGCGCGCTCCGAGGCGCTTCGCCTCAAGGCATTCGAGAAGGATTTCCCCCATCTGGCCGCGCTGAAGCTGGCCGAGTTCAAGACACCGCAACTCGTCGAGTGGCGCGATGCGCGTCTCAAGAAGGTCAAGCCGGGATCCGTGGTCCGCGACATCAATCTGATTCGAAATGTGTTCTACACCGCTCGCGACGAGTGGCACTGGCTGACGCACAATCCATTTACGGGATTCAAGATTCCGCAGGAGGGTGCGCCGCGCGATCGCCGCATCGATCCGTGGGGCGAAGTACGCCCCATCTGCCGGGCGCTTGGATACGTGAGCGGGCGCGCGCCGGAGACGAAGAGCCAGGAAGTGGCGCTGGCGTTTCTGGTGGCGCTCCGCTCTGCGATGCGCGCAGGGGAAATTCTCCAGCTCGGGAAGGCGAATTGCGACCTTCAGAAGCGCGTCGCGAGCGTTGCGCACAAGATGCAGCGTCTGACCGGGAAACCTCGCTCGATCCCGTTCACGCGGCAGACGGCACGGTTGCTTGCGCCGCTGGCCGACCGCGACCGATTTTTCACGATCGACTCGGGCTCGCTCGACGCGCTTTTTCGAAGGACGAAAAATCGGCTGAAGATCACGGGACTGCATTTCCATGACAGCCGAGCGGAGGCGTTGACACGGCTCGCGCGCCGCGTCGACGTCCTCACGCTCTCGAAGATCAGCGGGCATACCGATTTGCGCATGCTCAGCGAGGTCTATTACCGCGAGTCGGCAGAAGACATCGCCGCGCGCATTTAAGCCGGTTGCAGGACTGCATCGATCTGCTCGATCGGAATCATTCCTCATCGGTTCAGGCGCAGCGTGCCGGCCTTGATCATGTTGTGCACCGTGCGTGCGCTGACGCCAAGCATTTCGGCCGCCTGCTTCTGATTGACCTGTGGTGGCCGGGGATGCCGCGCAATATACGTCTCGACAACCTTCAGGATGGCTTTGGTATCGTCGGTCATCGGCTTGCTCCAGAGCGGGCGGCGTCGATGGCTTCGTCTAGGCTTCGGCCGCCCTTCTCCCCTGCCTCGTCCATTGCTTCGAGCCACCAAGCTTTCCGCATGGTCTTGCACTTACGCCAACGCTCGGCGTCGAGCTTGTCGGCGTCCGCCAGCTCGGCGCGCGGCTCCGGCTGTCCCGCACCTGCTTTCTCGGTGGGGAGGGAGGCGAGCCATTCGCGCAGCACTCGCACGGCGTAACCTCGCCTGTGTTGCCACATGCCGATTGACCGCATGCCTTTCATGATCTGCTCGGCGACTTCGGTAAGTTCGGCATCTGTCGCCCCGGCTTGCGCTGCTGCCGCGCGGGCGTCCCATGCATCCAGCATCAACTCTCGCACCGACGATTGCTGATACTTTGGCCGACGACCCTCCTCGTCCTTCGGATATTCACGATCGAACCATTTGTCGAACGTCTCATCGGCCGCATCATCGGCGACGGGCCGCTCAAACAGCCGGTCAATCGCACGCCGCACATTCCCCAAATGCGAGAACAGTTCAAGCGCCAATTGCTCGTTCGAAACAGGAGCGTGAAGCCCCAGCTTCACCATGATCCCGCGTAGTCGCGTCATGGCGTCTCCGTCGAAATCATCGGCGACGGGCTGGCCCGGATGGGCGGCGAGAATATCTACGAGCAGGCCGCGAAGTACGTCTGCGTCCGACGTGTAAACGCACGTGACAGCAGCTTCGATAGCCCATTCGAGCGACGCGCGGCGTTCTGACATCAGCGTGTTATTCGCCATGGTTGGCTCCGTTGAGAAGGGCGCGGGCGGCTTCGTATTCCGGCGCGCCGGGGCCGTAGCCCTTGATGTTCTCGACGCGCCAGCAGGTGATGGCGGCATTCTGCTCGACCCATTGCTTGATCGAATCCGCAAGTGGCTTCATCTGCACCACGTCGAACGGGCCGACCGTGTCAGCTACCTCGCCGACCTGCTCGTAGACTTGTTCCTCGACTCGCTCGACGACCTCATCTGCGAGCGAGTCGTAATAGATTTCAACTGGCTTGTTCTCGCCGACATACACGATGCGATCCGGATCGTTGCCGTACTCGCCAAGCGCTTCGGCGATCGCGGCAGAGATGGAATCAAATTGGCCGTGCCAGCGCTCCGCATCTGCGACGTTGGCGTAGCTGTATTCCGTGGTCGGCGTGGCTGCTGCGGGCGATTGCTGCTCGTCCGTCAGCCCGACCCGAGCGTCTGCCTGCGCGGGCTCGTCTCGACCCTTCTTGAGCCCACGGTTGTATCCGAGCGAGTAGAGATTGTGGCCTTCCCGTGTCCGGGCAAGCGCCGGCAGTCGACCTTTATTGCCGCCAGCCTGCGGCGGATCGATTTCTGCAATTGCGTCGGCCTGCGCGGGCGGCTGCGGGGCATAGTAGACGCGACGACGATTGCTAGGCTGACGTTCGGCGTAGTACGCCGGCGTGACGTCGGCCCACGAACTCGTTTCCTCAATCCAAACCTGATGGATCGCCTGATGGATTGCCACCGCTTCCGCCGACGTAGCAGGCGCATCTCCGGCGGTTTCCCTGAGCGCGGCTCGATAAGCGTTGATCACATCTTCGCGAGCCGCATAACGCTCATCATTAGGGAAATCGCGACTCGACATCACGCGCCCGTAGCTACCGAGCAGCTCGCAAAACGTTGCGATGTCCGGCGCATCGTCATCCGCTTCCGCCGCCATAGCGGGCGAGCGGGATAGGCCGCATACCATGTTGTCAATCTGCGTCAGCACGCCGAGCATATCATCAAGAACTTTCCACTGCGGCGCCGAGTCTCGCCAGTGCTTTTCCCACAGGCCCGTGGCAAGCCGTTGTGCGTAACCGAGCGCCCCTTCCGCCCCCGTCTCGTTGGCAGATGCGGCGCGGGCTACGAATCCATCAGCTTTCAGGTCGCGCGCGTCTGCCCATTCACCGACTTGAGACAGTCTCGGCCCGAAACCAATGCCGAAGTCCATTGCCTCGATAAACAGGCTGCGCAGGGTTTCAGTGGATGGCTTGGAT
>JAOZJS010001385.1:0-11015 GCA_025882695.1 Amerodectes protonotaria | reverse complement strand
CGCTCAAGTACATCGTTTCGATGGGCGTGGTGGCGCCGCCCGCGCCGCGCGTGCCGGCGGTGAAGGTGCCGATCGAACCGCCGATGTAACGCGGCGATGCAACGCAATACCGGGGCCTGCGCAGGCAGCGCGGCCCGTCAATTCATACGAACACGAACGAAAGCAAACATCATGTCGATGCGAACTGAATACTGCGGTCTGGTGACCGAAGAACTGCTGGGCCAAACCGTCTCGCTGGTCGGCTGGGTCCAGCGCCGCCGCGATCACGGCGGCGTGATCTTCATCGATCTGCGCGACCGCGAAGGCCTCGTGCAGGTGGTCTGCGATCCGGACCGCCCCGAAATGTTCGCGGCCGCCGAAGGCGTGCGCAACGAGTTCTGCATCCAGATCAAGGGCGTCGTGCGCGCGCGCCCCGAAGGCACCGTCAACGCCAACCTCAAGAGCGGCAAGATCGAAGTGCTGTGCCACGAGCTGACCGTGCTGAACGCATCGGTCACGCCGCCGTTCCAGCTCGACGACGACAACCTCTCGGAAACCACGCGCCTCACGCACCGCGTGCTCGATCTGCGCCGTCCGCAGATGCAGCACAACCTGCGCCTGCGCTACAAGGTGGCGCTCGAAGCGCGCAAGTATCTCGACGAGCACGGCTTCATCGACATCGAAACGCCGATGCTGACCAAGAGCACGCCCGAAGGCGCGCGCGACTACCTCGTGCCGTCGCGCGTGAACGCGGGCCAGTTCTTCGCGCTGCCGCAGTCGCCGCAGCTGTTCAAGCAGCTGCTGATGGTCGCGAACTTCGACCGCTACTACCAGATCGTCAAGTGCTTCCGCGACGAGGACCTGCGCGCCGACCGCCAGCCCGAATTCACGCAGATCGACTGCGAAACCTCGTTCCTCGGCGAGCAGGAAATCCGCGATCTGTTCGAAGAGATGATCCGTCATATCTTCAAGGCCACGATCGGCGTCGAACTCGATGCGAAGTTCCCGGTCATGCCGTATTCGGAAGCGATGGCGCGTTTCGGCTCGGACAAGCCCGACCTGCGCGTGAAGCTCGAATTCACGGACCTGACCGACGCGATGAAGGACGTCGACTTCAAGGTGTTCAGCACGCCCGCGAACGCCAAGGACGGCCGCGTCGCGGCGCTGCGCGTGCCGAAGGGCGGCGAACTCACGCGCGGCGACATCGACAGCTACACCGAATTCGTGCGCATCTACGGCGCGAAGGGCCTGGCCTGGATCAAGGTCAACGAGAAGGCGCGCGGCCGTGACGGCCTGCAAAGCCCGATCGTGAAGAATCTGCACGACGCCGCGATCGCCGCGATCCTCGAGCGCACGGGCGCCGAAGACGGCGACATCATTTTCTTCGCCGCGGACCGCGCGAAGGTCGTCAACGACAGCCTCGGCGCGCTGCGCCTGAAGATCGGCCACTCGGACTTCGCGAAGGCCAACGGCCTGCTCGAAACGGGCTGGAAGCCGCTGTGGGTCGTCGACTTCCCGATGTTCGAATACGACGAGGAAGACGCGCGCTACGTCGCGGCTCACCATCCGTTCACGAGCCCGAAGGACGAGCACCTCGAGTTCCTCGAAACGGATCCGGGCCGCTGCCTGGCCAAGGCCTACGACATGGTGCTGAACGGCTGGGAAATCGGCGGCGGTTCGGTGCGTATCCACCGTGAGGAAGTGCAGAGCCTCGTGTTCCGCGCGCTCAACATCGGTCCGGAAGAAGCCCAATCGAAGTTCGGCTTCCTGCTCGACGCGCTGCAGTACGGCGCGCCGCCGCACGGCGGCATCGCGTTCGGCCTCGACCGCATCGTGACGATGATGGCCGGCGCCGATTCGATCCGCGACGTGATCGCGTTCCCGAAGACGCAGCGCGCCCAGTGTCTGCTCACGCAGGCGCCGAGCCCCGTGGACGAGCGCCAGCTGCGCGACCTCCATATCCGCCTGCGCCAGCCGGAAGCGCCGAAGGCGTAAGGTTCTTCGCCCGCGCCCTCACGCTCGGCGGCGCGCCCGCGCCGCCAACGTGCTCTCCGTCTCAGCCGCCTTGCGCGGCCCCGACACCCCGCCGCTCGATGCCGCGGGGTGTTTTCATTTCCGCTCCCGTTGGCCGTTCGGCCGGCTTACCCCGCATCTCCCGTCACGCTAGCCTCGCAACAGGCGAACGGTCGCAGATCTTTTACTTGAAGTATACGAAAATTATCGTATGATTTGGGGGTGTGCTTGGCTATTCCGAAGGGTTTCAAGGCAGCGCGGCATGCCGCCATCGCGGCGCTGCTGTCGAATAAGTACGCGGCGGAAGCGCGCAACGGCATCGACATCAAGAATCTGCTTGCGATGGGCGAAGTCACGAACGTATTCGTGGCAGGCCTGCTCAGGCAATCCGACGGTAGCCAACACAGGGCTTCTCCGCACCATACCGTCGAATCGGTCGAGGTCCACGAGATCAAAACGCAGGGCTGGTACATCAAGTTCTATTTTCTCGACGCGGACCCCGACACCATCTTTATCAGTGTGCACCAATGAAAGCATCCACTCCCGCGAAGACGAAGCTGTATGTCGAAGCAGACAAGGGCCGCGCGATCTGCGATCACTGCGGGAAGGTCGTGCCGACCACGTTCAAGCGCCGCGACGTTCCGTTCAGCGACCGGCAGGGCGTGGCGTGCGGCATTCTCGTGTCGGTCTGCGACGTTTGCGATGCCGTCGTCGCGATCCCGGCGCAGTCCACTCCCGCGATCAAGGAAGCGCGCCGGCATGCGCTGCGTCCGCTGGAGGCCAATCTTCCGGCCGTCTACCTCGACATGCTCGATCTGGCCGCATACTCGGTGGACAGCGGCAACACGACGGAATTTCGCAAAACGCTGGTCACGCTCTATCTGCATCGTTTCGCGTCCGGCCAATATGCGCGGCAGGCGCTGCTCGATGCGCATGCCGAGGCGCAGTCGCGTTACCCGGAACGCCGCGGCGCCACGCGGCGCCGGCTGTCGATGAAGGTGACGTCGCGCGCCGCCGCCGATCTGCAAAGCGTGGTCGAAGCCACGGGCCTGAATCAGACCGAGGTGCTCAAGTCGGTGATTTTCAAGGTGCTGAGCGACGTCACGGCCGCCGATAAACCGGCGCTGCTGCGCGAGCTCGGCACGCTTTCGATACTCGCGGCTTGAGTCCGCATCCGTGCATGGTAGAGTCATACGACTAGGTCGTGAAGGAGATCCGGCTGCTGCGCGTCGCGGCCGCCGCGCATGAAAAAAATGAGCAAGCCGCCCAAAATTCCAGAATCCGTGCTCGTCGTGATCCATACCGCCGCGCTCGACGTGCTCGTGATCAAGCGCGCCGATCAGCCCGACTTCTGGCAGTCGGTGACGGGCTCGAAGGACCGCCTCGACGAACCGTTGCACGAGGTGGCCGCGCGTGAAGTGGCCGAGGAGACGGGCATCGTGCTCGGCGCGCCGGGCGTGCCGGCCGACGCGCTGTACGACTGGCATCACCGCATCGAATACGCGATCTATCCCCAATATCTGCACCGCTATGCGCCCGGCGTCGCGCGCAACACCGAGCACTGGTTCGGCCTGGCGCTGCCCGCGCGCGTGCCGGTGCGGCTGGCGCCGCGCGAGCACACGGCCTACGAATGGCTGCCGTTCCAGGAGGCCGCGGCGCGGTGCTACTCTCCATCGAACGCCGAAGCGATCCTGCAGCTGCCGGCGCGCTTCGCGCTGCACGCCTAGCGTGAACCGGCCCCGGCGTGCATCCGTCCGGCGGCGGCCGGCTCCCCGGCTGCCCCAGTTAGAAACCGATTTCTAATAATTCTCTTGTTTCACCGGCGGGCGCCCACAATAATAGTACGGCCGTTCGATTTTATTTAACCCGAAACCTTCTGGCCTGAACGGCACGATAAAAAAGCTATGCGAAAAGGCGAACAAACACGAGCCGCGATTCTCGATGCAGCGTTGGACCTGGCCAGCCGTGACGGGCTGGAAGGGTTGACGATCGGCAATCTTGCCGAACGCATGCAAATGAGCAAGAGCGGGGTGTTCGCGCATTTCGGGTCGCGCGAGGATCTGCAGGTCGAGGTCGTGCGCGAGTATCACCGCCGTTTCGAGAACGAGGTGTTCTTCCCGAGCTTGCGCGAGCCGCGCGGTTTGCCGCGTCTGCGCGCGATGCTGAAGCGCTGGACCGAAAAGCGGATTCAGGAAGTGACCACCGGCTGTATTTACATCAGCGGCGCCGTCGAATACGACGACCGCCCCGACAGTCCGGTGCGCGCCCAACTGGTCTTCACCGTGAGCGCCTGGCGTGCCGCGCTGCTGCGCGCCATTTCGCAGGCCATGCAGGAAAAGCATCTGCGTCCGGATACCGATCCGAACCTGATGCTGTTTGAGTTGTACAGCTTTACGCTCGGCTTGCATCACGACGCCCGTTTCCTGCACATGGCGGAGGCGGCGAGTTTGACGTGGGCCGCGCTGGAGAAGACGATCGTTTCATATCAGAGCGAGAGCAAGTAGCGGGGCCGCGTGCCTCGCATCGCTCGAGCCATAGACCTATCTTGGGAGAACAGAGTCATGGGACAGTACTCCGCGCCGTTGCGGGACATGCAATTCGTGCTGCACGAGCTGCTCAATGTCGAGGCCGAAATCAAGCAGATGCCCGCCCACGCGGATCTGGACGCCGACACCATCAACCAGGTGCTCGAGGAAGCGGGCAAGTTCTGCTCCGAAGTGATCTATCCGCTGAACCAGAGCGGCGACCGCGAAGGCTGCACCTATGTCGGCGACGGCGTGGTGAAGGCGCCGAGCGGCTTCAAGGAAGCCTATCGGCAGTACATCGAAGCCGGCTGGCCCGCGCTCGGCTGCGATCCCGAATACGGCGGCCAGGGCCTGCCCGCGTTCGTCAACAACGGCCTCTACGAGATGCTGAACTCGGCGAACCAGGCGTGGACCATGTATCCGGGCCTGTCGCACGGCGCGTACGAATGCCTGCACGAGCACGGCAAGCCTGAACAGAAGGCGCTGTACCTGCCGAAGCTGGTCTCGGGCGAGTGGACCGGCACGATGTGTCTGACCGAGCCGCACTGCGGCACCGACCTCGGCATGCTGCGCACCAAGGCCGAGCCGAACGCAGACGGCAGTTACGCGATCAGCGGCACCAAGATCTTCATTTCGAGCGGCGAGCACGACCTCTCGAAGAACATCGTCCACCTGGTTCTCGCTCGCCTGCCGGACGCGCCGCAAGGCACCAAGGGCATCTCGCTGTTCATCGTGCCGAAGTTCGTGCCGGACGCATCGGGCGAGCCGGGCGCACGCAACGGCATCAAGTGCGGCTCGATCGAGCACAAGATGGGCATCCACGGCAATTCGACCTGCGTGATGAACCTCGACGGCGCGCAGGGCTGGCTCGTGGGCGAACCGAACAAGGGCCTCAACGCGATGTTCGTGATGATGAACGCCGCGCGTCTCGGCGTCGGCATGCAGGGTCTGGGCCTCACGGAAGTCGCGTATCAGAACTCGCTCGCGTACGCGAAGGAGCGTCTGCAGATGCGTTCGCTGTCGGGTCCGAAGGCGCCCGAGAAGGCGGCCGACCCGATCATCGTGCACCCGGACGTGCGCCGCATGCTGCTCACGCAGAAGGCCTACGCCGAAGGCGCGCGCGCGTTCTCGTACTGGCTCGCGCTGCAGATCGACAAGGAACTCTCGCACCCGGACGAAGCCGTGCGCAAGGATGCGGCCGACCTCGTCGCGCTGCTCACGCCGATCGTCAAGGCGTTCGTCACCGACAACGCGTTCGAAGCCACCAACATGGGCATGCAGGTGTTCGGCGGCCACGGCTATATCTCCGAATGGGGCATGGAGCAGCACGTGCGCGACGCGCGCATCAACCAGATCTACGAAGGCACGAATTCGGTCCAGGCACTCGACCTGCTGGGCCGCAAGATCCTCGGCGACATGGGCGCGAAGCTCAAGAAGTTCGGCAAGCTGGTGTCCGACTTCTGCGAAGCCGAAGGCGTGAAGCCGGAGATGGCCGAGTTCGTCACGCCGCTCGCGGACCTCGGCGACAAGGTGCAGAAGCTCACCATGGAGATCGGCATGAAGGCGATGCAGAACCCCGACGAAGTCGGCGCGGCATCGGTCGCCTATCAGCGCGTGGTCGGCCATCTGGTGTTCTCGTACTTCTGGGCACGCATGGCGCGCATCGCGCTCGACAAGCAAGAGTCGGGCGATCCGTTCTACAAGTCGAAGCTGGCCACGGCCCGTTTCTACTTCGCCCGCCTGCAGCCGGAAACGGCCACGGCGATCCGTCTGGCGCGCGCGGGTTCGAGCACGCTGATGGCAATCGACGAAGCGTTGTTCTAATTCCTTAGCACTCGATGCCGCCGTTCGCGTGACGAACACGCGACGCGCGGCGCTATCCGGAGGATTCCCGTGAGCAATTTCAATATTCGCAAGGTGGCCGTGCTGGGCGCCGGCGTGATGGGCGCGCAGATCGCCGCGCAACTCATCAACGCGCGCGTGCCGGTCATGCTGTTCGACCTGCCGGCCAAGGAAGGCCCGAAGAACGCGATCGCGATCAAGGCGATCGAAAACCTCAAGAAGCTGTCGCCCGCGCCGTTCGGCGTGAAGGACGACGCGAAGTATCTCGTGCCCGCCAACTACGAGGACGATCTCGACAAGCTGGCCGAATGCGACCTCGTGATCGAAGCGATCGCCGAGCGCATGGACTGGAAGCACGACTTGTACAAGAAAGTCGCGCCGCACATCGCGCCGAACGCGATCTTCGCGACCAACACCTCGGGCTTGTCGATCTCGGCGCTGTCCGAAGGCTTCGATGCGGACTTGAAGTCGCGCTTCTGCGGCGTGCACTTCTTCAATCCGCCGCGCTACATGCACCTCGTCGAGCTGATTCCGACCCCGAGTACCAAGCCCGAAATTCTCGACCAGCTCCAGACGGTTCTGACGAGCGTGGTCGGCAAGGGCGTCGTGCGCGCCAAGGACACGCCGAACTTCATCGCGAACCGCGTCGGCGTGTTCTCGATCCTGGCCGTGATCGCCGAAGCCGAGAAGTTCGGCCTGCGCTTCGACGAAGTCGACGATCTGACCGGCGCGCGTCTCGGCCGCGCGAAGTCGGCGACGTTCCGCACCGCGGACGTGGTCGGCCTCGACACGATGGGCCACGTGATCAAGACGATGGAAGACACGCTGCCCAACGACCCGTTCCACGCGATCTACAAGACGCCGGCCGTGCTGGCCGAACTCGTCAAGCAGGGCGCGCTGGGCCAGAAGACCGGCGCGGGCTTCTACAAGAAGGAAGGCAAGGCGATCAAGGTGCTCGACGCGAAGACGGGTACCTACGTCGACGGCGGCGGCAAGGCCGACGACGTCGTGAAGAACATCCTCAAGCGTCCGCCTGCGGAACGTCTGAAGCTGCTGCGCGAAACGGACCACCCGCAGGCGCAGTTCCTGTGGTCGATCTTCCGCGACGTGTTCCACTACGTCGCGTACCACCTCGAATCGATCGCCGACAACGCGCGCGACGTCGACCTTGCGATCCGCTGGGGCTTCGGCTGGAACGAAGGCCCGTTCGAGGGCTGGCAAGCCGCGGGCTGGAAGCAGGTGGCCGAGTGGGTCAAGGAAGACATCGAGGCGGGCAAGGCGCTCGCGAACGTGCCGCTGCCCGCGTGGGTGTTCGAAGGCCCCGTGGCCGAGAACGGCGGCGTGCACGCGCCGGCCGGCGCTTGGTCGCCGCAGACCCGGACGTTCGAGCCGCGTCCCGATCTGCCCGTCTACGAGCGCCAGGTGTTCCGTCCGCCGGTGTTCGGCGAAGCGGACCGCGATCCGCTCACGTTCGGCAAGACGCTGCTCGAGACCGACGCCGTGCGCGCATGGGTCGACGACCGTCCGGGCCAGGACGACGTCGTGATCGTCTCGTTCAAGACCAAGATGAACACGATCGGACCGAGCGTGATCGACGGTCTGACGCAGGCCATCGACATCGCCGAGAAGGACTACAAGGCCGTGGTGATCTGGCAGCCGACCTCGCTGAAGCTCGGTAACCCGGGCGGCCCGTTCTCGGCCGGCGCGAACCTCGAGGAGGCCATGCCCGCGTTCATGATGGGCGGCGCCAAGGGCATCGAGCCGTTCGTCAAGAAGTTCCAGCAGGGCATGCTGCGCGTCAAGTACGCGAACGTGCCGGTCGTCGCCGCGGTGTCGGGCATGGCGCTCGGCGGCGGCTGCGAGCTGATGCTGCACGCGGCCAAGCGCGTCGTGTACTTCGAGAGCTACATCGGTCTCGTCGAAGTGGGCGTGGGCCTCGTGCCGGCCGGCGGCGGCCTGAAGGAGGCCGCGCTGCGCGCGGCCGAGGGCGCGACGGCGGCCAACCTGCTCAACGATCTGCTCAAGTTCGTGCAGAAGCCGTTCGAGTACGCGGCGACGGCCAAGGTCTCGATGTCGGCGCTCGAGGCGCGCGAGATGGGCTACGTGAAGCAGTCGGACCCGATCGTCTTCAACGTGTTCGAACTGCTCGACGTCGCGAAGACCGAGGCGCGCGCGCTGGCCGAAGTCGGCTACCGTCCGCCGCTGCGCGCGACCGCGATTCCGGTCGCGGGCCGCTCGGTGCTGGCCACGATCAAGTCGAGCCTCGTCAACATGCGCGACGGCCGCTTCATCAGCGATCACGATTTCCTGATCGCGAGCCGCATCGCCGAAGCCATCTGCGGCGGCGACGTCGAAGCGGGCAGCCTGGTCGACGAAGAATGGCTGCTGGCGCTCGAACGCCGCGCGTTCGTGGACCTGCTCGGTACGCAAAAAACGCAAGAACGCATCATGGGCATGCTGCAGACCGGCAAGCCGGTGCGTAACTAAAGTCCGCGGACAGATAGGAGTTCGAAATGACTAAGCAAGTGCAAGACGCCTACATCGTATCCGCGAGCCGCACGCCGATCGGCAAGGCCCCGCGCGGCGCATTCAAGAACACGCGCCCCGACGAGCTGCTGGTGCACGCGATCAAGTCCAGCCTGGCGCAAGTGCCCGGCTTCGACCCGGCCGTGATCGAGGACGCGATCATCGGCTGCGCGATGCCCGAGGCCGAGCAGGGTCTCAACGTGGCGCGCCTCGGCGTGCTGCTCGCGGGCCTGCCGCAGACCATCGGCGGCGTGACCGTGAACCGCTTCTGCGCGTCGGGTCTCACGGCCCTCGCGATGGCGGCGGACCGCATCCGCGTCGGCGAAGCCGATGCGATCCTCGCGGGCGGCGTCGAATCGATGAGCATGGTGCCGATGTCGAGCAACAAGCCGTCGATGTCGCCGCACATTTTCGATCGCGGCGAAGACGTCGGCATCGCCTACGGCATGGGCCTGACCGCCGAGAAGGTGGCGGACCAGTGGAAGGTGAGCCGCGAGGACCAGGACGCGTTCGCGCTGCTGTCGCACCAGAAGGCGCTCGCCGCGCAAGCCGCGGGCGAATTCAACGACGAGATCGCCGCGTACACGGTCACCGAGCGTTTCCCCGATCTCGCTACGGGCGAGATCAAGGTCAAGACGCGCGAGGTGACGCAAGACGAAGGTCCGCGCGCGGATACCACGCTCGAAGGCCTCGCCAAGCTCAAGACGGTGTTCGCCAACAAGGGCTCGGTGACGGCCGGTACCTCGTCGCAGATGTCGGACGGCGCGGGCGCGCTGCTCGTGGTGTCGGAGAAGGTGCTCAAGCAGTTCAACCTGACGCCGCTCGCGCGTTTCGTGAGCTTTGCCGTGCGCGGCGTGCCGCCCGAGATCATGGGCATCGGCCCGAAGGAAGCGATTCCGGCCGCACTGAAGAACGCCGGCCTGACGCTCGCGGACCTCGACTGGATCGAGCTCAACGAAGCGTTCGCCGCGCAGGCGCTGGCCGTGTCGCGCGACCTCGGCCTCGACATGAGCAAGGTCAACCCGCTCGGCGGCGCGATCGCGCTCGGCCACCCGCTCGGCGCGACCGGTGCGATTCGTGCCGCGACCGTCGTGCACGGCCTGCGCCGCCGCAACCAGAAGTACGGCATGGTGACGATGTGCGTGGGCACCGGCATGGGCGCCGCGGGCATCATCGAGCGTCTGTAAGCAGGTTGCCGTATCGCTGATCCACGGTGCGCGGGCGGCTGGCTCGCGCACCGTTTTCGTTTGCGGACGAGACAAAAAGACAGGAGAGTCGGATGGACGTACAAATCGACAAGCGGGACGGCGTATTGAGCATCACGCTCGCGCGTCCCGCGAAGAAGAACGCGTTGACGGGTGCGATGTATCAGGCGATGGCCGATGCGTTGGCGGCTGCGCGCGAGGACAAGGAGGTGCGCGTGATCGTGCTGCGCGGCAGCGGCGGCAGCTTCAGCGCGGGCAACGATCTCGAGGATTTCCTGAAGACGCCGCCGGCCGGCGACGCGCCGCCGGTGATTCAGTTTCTGAATCAGATCAGCACGGCGGCGAAGCCCGTGGTCGCTGCTGTGTCGGGCGTGGCGGTCGGTATCGGCACGACCATGCTGTTGCATTGCGATCTCGTGTATGCGGACGAGACCGCGCGTTTCTCGTTGCCGTTCGCGACGCTCGGTTTGTGCCCGGAGGCCGCGTCGAGCTTGCTGCTGCCGCGGTTGGCCGGCCATCAGGTTGCGGCCGAGAAGCTATTGCTCGGCGAGGCGTTCGATGCGCAGGAGGCGTTCCGCATCGGTCTCGTGAATCGCGTGTTGCCGGCGGCCGAGCTCGACGAGTATGTCGCGAAACAAGTGGCGAAGCTCGTGGCGTTGCCGAGTGCGTCGTTACGTTTGACGAAGGCGTTGCTGAAGCAGGGGGGCGACGATGTCGCGGCGCGGATGAATCAGGAATTCAAGCAGTTCGGGGCGATGTTGCGCGCGCCGGAGGCGCGCGAGGCGATGACGGCGTTCTTTGAGAAGCGGAAGCCGGATTTTCGTCAGTTCGACTGAGGTGTTTTTTGTTAACACCGGCGATACGTTCGGCCAGTTCAAACTTGGGAGGACGGGGTGGGCTATCTGCTTCCGGTTGCCTACAGCAG
>JAOZJS010001384.1:0-11017 GCA_025882695.1 Amerodectes protonotaria | reverse complement strand
TTTGCGCGTCTAAATAAGAAGATGTCTACGATGTGAATGAATGAATGAATGTATCTGCCTTGTCAAATTCGAATAATAGTTTCAGAGCCAGCCAAATGAAGATATGAGATTCTGGGAATCCAATATGTCCGCGTGTGGGTGGGTGGGTTTGTGGCTATGGGTGTGTCTGAATTTATCATCATATAGATCCGATCCGGATCCTATTAGAATGATGATGATGATGATGATGATTTGTTGAGTATGACATCAATATTTTTTTTCTTATTGTTCTGGCGTTCTGATCCGGTTTCCTGGGTGTGGGCGATTTTCGCCGGACACACCCACCCAGGCTTATTTGCAGTGGATCTGCACAAAAACGATCAATTATTATCCAGTTTTCGGGCGCCACAACAAACAAACGAATAAGAAGAAGAAGAAGAAGAAAAAGAATAGATTGCAATTTGCTTTATTCTTTTTCTTTTTGCTTGGCTATTTATTATCGCCCATCATTTCCATCAAATCTATTTAGCTATTTGGACCATGGATTTCCCTGGGCGCCATACGATGAATACGCCCAATAACGCCCAATTCTTTATAGTATTCGAATCGAATCGAATCGGATTGTCATAATCGTCGGCGGTTTTTGGCGGTGTGTGGGCGTGTGTGTGCATGCCAATATTTAACAAGTCTATTTGTAGCCTATTGTAGCCGCACATCGTTCTATGTGTGTGTGTTCCACCACCAATGAAACCATCAATGTCAACAGTGCGGCAAAATTGTTCCTGGAATACCCGAGGAAAATTCCATGAATTCCACATGGGTGGGTGTGTTTGTGGGCGTGTGCCACTATGTGGTCTCGTCTGCATTTTTTTTATTTTTTTTTCGAATTTTTTTATTTTTTATTTTGGTTTGATAATTTCAAACAAATTCATGGCGGCTGCCGCAACGACGGCGGCGGCCATGTAAATTAACAAACGCGGTTGAATGAATTATTATCCAACGAATCATGCGATGATGATGATGATGATGTTATTCCATGCTCCTCATCATCACCAACACACCGACACGCCCACCTCGACACACCTGCACCCACATTGGCAACTGGAGGGTTTTACATTATGGCGCCCGAAAAACACGAAAAAACAAAAAAAAAATAACGGAAAATATTTTGTTATGTAATATTATGTAGTGTAGTATACATCTTGTGCTTGCTTGCTTGTTTCTCACGTTTCAATTCATAATTGCTGTCGTCGTTGTCGTCGTCGTGCAAAGACGAATTCTGCAAACATTTATTCATTTCCCTAGGTCCTAGGAAGCGAACCAGAGAGCGAGAGAGAGAATCGGGCGCCAAAGCCATTTTTTATGGTAATACGGTCGCTTTGTCGGGCGGGCGTCAATAAACCGATCTCTCGCTCCGAGTGTGTGTGTGTGTGTTTAGTCCCAGAGTCTATCGAGCCACGGCAGGCAGGAGGAGATTATAATAATCGCATACTATTTTTTTTTTTTGGCGGGCAACATTGTTAACATTCTGCGTGTATCGCAAACATTGCTTGTTTCTTCTACATCCACTTTGTATCCTTTTTTTTCATTTTGAATCCGGGAGTCTATGATATTCGTCGTTGTCGTAGTCGTGGTCGTGGTATAATATTTTTGTTGTTGTTGTTTTCGGTCTTCTCCTCGGTTCAATGGGCTGCTTGATCGGAATCGCCAGGACACACACCAACACACATATGGATACGGATGAAAGGGTGTTTGGACGAATGAGTGTGTCCAGGCGCCAGGGCGTCCAGGGCGCCAACCGAGAATCCCGGACAGCCCGTTGGCGGCCATAGTTATAAATAATAATAATGGTAATGGTAATGGACATTGGTGTATCCTCCTCTCCTCCTACTACTCCTTTTCGTACTGATCATCATACTGATTATTGGGCGCCATTACGCCGAATCCATATGGCAAGACCCCTTTTTTTTCGGGAAACTTTGAATTCCACGATGGCCAGATTTTGGTTAGATATTTAATGGATCGAATTTCCCGTGAAATGATGCGATGAAAAATGCGAATTTCGAATTTTCCGAGAAGAAGAAAAAGTCAAAATTTCCTCGGAAATCTTCGAAATCGGTTTCGGATTCTTCGGAACGATGCAGCTTGGGAATATAATCGTGGGAGCGTACGAGCCTGAAAAAGAAAGATTTGTGTTTGAAGATTTTTTGGGCGCCATCCTTCTCCGGATTTAGTATTCAACCCGAACGATGATCATGATGATGGCCACCACGATGGCCAAAAAATGCATAATTCATGCTGGGAGTGGGCGTGTCTTGGATCCTGTGATCCTGGAATCCTGGGATTCTGGGCGCAATTCGACAAATTACGACGACGACAACGACTTTGCTTATTCCGTTACTTCCGTTACGAATATCACAACAACAAAAAAAAAACATGTGTAGCAAGCAAGCAAGCCGCCAACCAATGAAAATGATCAGAATAATCAGTGACTTAATTATAATGAGAATTGAAGACATCATCATTGGCATCTGAATCTGTGAAGAATATTCTTGATTCTGTTGTCGTGTGTGAGAAGAAGATCATCATTATCATCATCGTCTTCATCGTCGTAGTATGATGTTCAAGATGTTATAAATTAGACGAGAGCGCGAACGAGAATGAGAGACAAAACCATTAACAACGACAACATCCATCTGATTCGGCGAGATGAGACCAGAGAACACAAGATATTGGGTCCAACATCTAGCAGAAGCAGAGCGAGAATGGCACCCAGAATGGCGCCCAGAATAGCACCAGAGCACCAGCACCAGAGAATCCCAATAAAGAAATGAAATGAATGGGAGAGAGAGAGAATGAGAAAAAAGGAAGGAATCCTGGATCTCGTATTCATTTTGAGTGGGCTTGCTCTTGCTTTTGGAACACCTCTCTCTCGCTCGCTCGCTCGCTTGTAACAAAATAACAAATGTAGTTCTTCCAAGAAGAATGTTGCTACTTTTTATCATGTTGTTGTTGAATAATAACAGCACAACTTTGCCAAGATTCTCCAAAACAGAGAATGTAGTGTGTGTGTGTATGTGTCCATTATCATCAAAAGGATGTCGCATTTTGGCGCGAACAAAACTGAAAACGGGCAAAAAACTTTTTCATGTTTTTTTCTCTTCGTTTTGCTAGTTGCTCGTTGCTTTTGTTCGTCGTCGTCATCGTCTTGATGTCCCTACTTTTCGAAGAATTTTCGGGAGCTTGTTCTAGCTTGTTTCGAATTTTTGGTCCAAAACAAAAATCAAAAGACATTTTGTGACTCTCGTGTCCGGATTCTAGTCCGGGTCCAGGTAAATTTTTTTTTCTAGTGCATTTCAATATCCACAGTAGATGATTGGATTTCCGGTACACCGGAAATGCCCTTGGGGATCTCCGGGATGATTCTGGACCTTATCTGTACCTTGGCCTTCATGGCTCGTTTTTATGTGTTTTTATGGCGTTTTCGACGAAACGCTAAATTTCCGTTGTAATTTTTTTTTACAAAACAGGAAAACAGGAAATAGGAAAAGAGAGCTACACACAAATGAAGTGATTCGATGAACGAATGATGAACGATTGTCGATTGTTCGTTCGAAAGTACGATACCATCGAGTGATGGGCGATTGTGATGGGCGATTTTGAGAAAAATAGCGAGAGAGAGAAGGGAACAGGAAACAGGGGAGGCTATTTCTACCTAAAAAACACCATTTCAACAAACTGTGTGACCTCCCTTGACAAAGCTGCTTTTTTTTGTTCAAAAAACTAAAAACTAAAAATACAAAAGCTAAAAAAAGAATATAATGGCGCCATTTAAATCCTTTCCACTAAACCTAATGTTCCTTGGAAATCTATTATCCGTAAAATGAGATTTTGACACATCCAAGCGAAAACCTTTTTTGGGAACTTTTTTGGAACTGTTGGATCCGTTCCCTTGTCCAGTCTAGGTCCTGGAACCAGGGCCAGGATTATTGTTTGGCCTGGAAAATTGGAAAACAATTGATAATTGTGATTTATATTGATTTGATCTCTCGCTCTCTCTTTGGGCGTTGGGCGCCATGATTCAATCAACCAAAAATAAAATACTAAAAATAAAATACTAAAAAAAATAAAAAAATAAAGAATTGATTGAATTTCGCGGGCTTTTTGACAAAATTAAAACGGGATTTCCTGGGAATCGTTACGTCATGCGAGAATTCAACAACAACAACAACATCTTTCACGATCATCATCATCATCATTCTCTCGGCCGTTTTCTCTACAAATTTCAATTAAAATCTGTTTGAAAAGGATCAATGAATAAGGCGCCCTGGCGCCCAACAAGCAAACCTCTTTTGAATTGCCGATTCTAAGAGCGATCGTGGATTGTGAAGATGTTTTCGGCACGATGAAATTCGATGATGATGAAGAAGCAGAAGGATGATGATGTCGGCTAGACGACGACGAAGCAGCCGAAGCAGCATTCTTGGCCATGGCCGCTGCTGTTGTTGGTTTCTTCGTTGATGATGATGTTGTTGTTGTTGTTGTTGTTGTTGTTGTTGATTTTCTGGCAAAAAATTCTTTGGATGCCATTTTTTTGTTGCTAATATTGTTGATGACAGTCATCACCACACACACATTCATTCATCAACAACACACATATGAACGAACGAAGCGAGCAGGTTTTGGAGTTTTCCGGTTCCAACAAATCTGAACCAGAATGCTGCTCAGGATATAAATAGAATGTGTTCTCACATAGCTTTGGAACCTTTTTTGTTCTTCTTCTTGGAACAAAAGGATTTTTGGATTCAGGAGTGCTTTCTGTCTCGTTGGCGCCTTGCTTGGCGCCCTCGCTCCCTGTCGAAGAAAAGCACACAAAAGCGAAGCACACACGAAGAGCAATCGTTTGGTTTGGTTTTTAGAGGTTGATTCAATTAAATTAAATTAAATTCATTATCATTATTATGGGCATTATTATTATTTTATTTTATTTTTTATTTTGTGTTTCACGATCCACCAATAAAAACAATGCACGGCACTAGATTCTCGTTTGTTGTCCGTGTGTTTGAAGCTAAATGCCTACAATAATAATAATCATCATCATCATAATGATCACCATTATGCTGTGGTGGATATGTCCGAGGTCCTCAATTTTCAAGGATTCCGGGAATTTATTTATTTTTCGTGGTAATCATATTCGGAGATTCTGGTGGCGTTGGTTTTCGGATTCTTGTGAAATACACACAGGAAAGCAATTAACATAATGAAATGAATGGGAAAAATGATGATGATGATTCTTCTCGGGTAGAATTTACAATTAGACAGATTCACCTAGAATAGATCGTGGATCATTGTTGTGACACACCCACACACCCACACACCCACAAAAGAATATTAGTCCAATGTAGAATGTGGTAAATTTTTTTCGAGGTTCGAGGTCGTGGTGGTGGTTGATTTTTTTCGAGTTTGTGTTGTTTGGCGCCCAATCATGGCGCCCAGTATCCACGATTCCGAGATTCCCAATTCAAGCCGGAACTATATAATATTGGGATCATCATCATCATTATTATTATCAATCATCAATTATTGATATTAATCATCATCATCATTGTTTCGTTCATTTATCCTCTCGTTCGCGCCCGGTTCCTGAGAATGCTTGCAGAGAATCCGGGAGAACAAACACAACACACAACGCAGATGATAATGATGGAATCCTAATGGAATCTTTTTCTCGATCTCTGGAATTCATGCACACGCACACGACATTGCTGTTGTTGCTGTTTATCATTTGTTTGTGGTGTTCCAACACCACCACCTTCATTTACTGTTCATTATTTTTCAGCATTGATTTTCGGGATGATGATGATGATGAGAAGGATCCGCCCACAGCTGGTAAGTAAGTACGACACACCTACATACACCTACACCGGCTAAGGAAACGAAGAGAGAGCTAAGGGGATTTGCTGTTGCTGTTGTTGTTGAGAAACAAAACAAAACAAGAAGAAAAAAGTTTCCAAATTTCATCCGGAATTTCTGCCATTATTTTTGGGAACAAACAACGACAACGACAACGACAAAGTTTTTGCACACACACGCACGCAAAACGCAAAACTTGTCACACTGGTGACAATGGTGAAATATATAACAAGAAGCTGGAGACGAAAGTATATCGAGAATCCGAAACTAAACTGGAGAGCCTTTCGAAATAAGTGGCGCTTATTTGAATATGCTTGGTGGATGCAAATGGTGGATGCAAACGCCGCAACACCATTGGCTGGATATGGTTATTGATTTTGGTGGCCCGGATAATTTTTTTTCTTAGTTTTCGTAAGAAAAATTTGAAAATTTCTTCACTTCACAGTCCAATCGATTTTTGGGCGTGGTGTGGGTGTGTTTGCGGGTGGGCGTGTTGGTTTTCAGTTTCAATTTCATTCATTCATTCATTTGTTTTTTTCCGCCTCTTCCTGTTGTTGTTGGATGACATTTTTAATTCATCATCATTATCAGCTTTCAACAAGAGGACGAAGGAGGAGGTGTTCAAGAAGAGGTGGTTCCAGGTTCTGGATTGTTGAACCGTCCATTTTGCATGGGCGTGGTTCTGGATGTGTTGAACACGAACAACAAGAATTCTACCAAAAAAAAAATATGCAGGATTCCCGACACACACACACACACCTACACACACATGCACAGTGTTGCCCGGTGATGATCCGGATCCCGAATCCGCAGATGTTGAGATGTAAGAATTACAAGCAACAACAACAACAACAACAACGGGAACTTGCTATTATTATCGGGATGATGATGCACACCGACACACCGATCGACACACACGCAGGCCAACCACCAAACAGAACCGACCAAATCCAATGATGAACTGGGCGCCAAAAGCAAAAGCAAAAGTTTTGTGTATGTGTGTGGCGCCAGGATTCTGGATCGTGTGTGGCTCCAGGATTCTCTCTGTGTGGCTCTACGTTCATTCATTCATTGATTCATTTTTTTTCTTTTGCTCTCTTCAGCCATCCATCCATCCAAAAACAAGGGTAGTGGTGATTCCACCAGGGTTGTTGTGGTGGCACTTTGATCCAATTGGAGCGGGGCACACACGCACAGCTCCAGCGCTCTAGATCCAGCTGAATATTCGAAAAGTAGCGGAATAAAATTACGCCGCTACAAGAGGAATACACGATGGAATCGTGTGTACTTCAAGAGGTTTTCTATGTTGGCTTCCATATAGAAGGAAACGAGCCCTTGGCGCCCAAAAAAGAATGATCCCTCACTTGAACGAGAAGAAGAAGAAGAAGAAGAAGAAAGCACACACTTGCACATGGCGCCGAGAGAATCCTGGCGCCATATTCTCTCTTCTCACAACAACCAAGGTAACCTAGAGAAAAAATAAGTGTGTGTGTCTGCCAGCCATATGTGAGTGTGTGTGTGTGTGTGTGTGTCTATTGATTAACCCGCGTGTGGAATCCAAGAATCCAGAATAAGAATGGAAATTCAACCTGAAAACGACATTTCTAGTTTTTTAGTTCACATTCTTAAAACAGGAAGCAAGCGAGAGTGAGAATCCAAAAGTGGATCCTCGATGCTATTCAGGATCCCTGCGGTTATAGGATGTAGGATTCTAGGCGCGAGGGCGGGCGGGCCGGGGGAGGGACGGCGGTTTGCGGATATTTTTATTATGGATTTGTCAGCTAAATTGGTTCGATTTTTGTTCGTTTGACGCCTGGCGCCTGACGCCTGACGCCCGGAGTGTGTGTTGAAAATTCGCTTCCCTTGTCGTCGTCTTGGTGATCCCATTGGTGGCACTTTAGGGTTTTTTGCAGCATGTTGTTTTGAAAAATACACGATTACCGAACACGCCGTTCGAGGGCGTGGCCAAACGTACGCCCATCACCTACGTGTAAATTCATCATCATCATCATCATCTTATTATCATAAAAGTTCGATTAAACACAAAAAAATTACCACGATTTTTTTCTCGTGTCTCGTGTCTCGTGTCTCGCGCTCGCGGTTATTGCATAATAATAATGTCTGTTGTATTTGTCTTGTCTTGTCTTGTCTTTTTTCTTGTCTCGTCTTGTTAGCTTCTGTTTCTTCTTTCCCTTTCCTCCCCCTCCCACCCCTAAGCCCCGCCCACTCTCTCTTACCATCTCAACTGTTTTGGGGAGGGGGGAGACAAACGCTTTTTTCACGTTCCACCAAAAAGTTTTGGTTTAAGTTTTAGCTTTTGTTTAGTTTAAGCTTAGACTAGAGGGCCAGCACGGCCAGCGAATCAGCGCCCAGAATTAATACTAATAATATTATTATTATCATCATCATCATTGTTTTTGGGCCAGCAAGCGAGAATCCTGGTTGCCCAAGAAGTGGTCCAAGTAAGTTGGGGGCGGGGACCGCCTTGCTAGAAACAGGCAGCAGCAGCCACAGCAGAGGGAGGAGGCAGTGACCAGCCAACCAGTCAGCCAGCCAACCAAAATTAAAGAAGTAGAAGAGAGAAAGAGAGAAAGCAAAAAAAGTTAAAATAAAGAGTCTCGGCCAGCCAACCAACCAACTATCAATAATTACATCAACTAAAAAAAAACTAAACTAAAATAATAATGAAAGCTTCGAAAAGTAGGACAAGAGAGAAGAGAGAAAGAGTAGGGCGAAAAAACACAAGCTCCGCCTCAACCATTTGACCAATAGAAAACAACCAACCGCACACATCGCTGCACTAACATTCGCGGCATTGGTATAAATATGCTTGTTGTCGATGATGATGATGATGATGGCAGATGGTTTGCCCACTCCAAACCGGTTTGCCCACTATAATTGCTGTGTTGTGTTGTTGCCTATAAAAAAAAGAGAGAAAAAAGGCATGGCCATCTTGTGTGTGCCTTGTTTCGCTTGTTGTAAATGGAAAAAAATGAAATGAAATTTTTTTCTCTCTTCTCTCGCTTGTTCGCTCTTGCGCTGGCTATTAGGCTCCTCCTCCTCCTGCTCTTGGCTCTCTCTCTCTCTTTCTCCTATAACTCTCGCTCTGCGTGTCTGTGTGTGTCAGTCAGTCAGTCAACCAACCGACCAATGATGATGATGATGATGATGATGATGGTGAAGCAGCAGCAGCAGCAGCAGCAGTAGCAGCCATTTATAACTCTCATTTATAACACACATGAATGCGCGCAAATTTTTTATTTTTTATTTTTGGTGCTACCCACATAAAGTGGGCGTAGGGGCGTGTATGTATGTGTATGTTTTTATATCCAAAATCGATGGATGTGTGTGTGTTGCATGGCGGTTCCATTCCATTAAATTTAGTAAACGGACCAACCGACCATCCATGCATGCATGCACCGAAAGGCCATCCAGGCAGCGAGCGAGCGAAAAAAAAATTCAATACCGTGTTTATGGGAATAGAACAGATTATAGAGAACACACGCCCACTCATACACGCCCACACATACATGCCAGAATATTCTCCTCATCACCATCATCATTATCATCGGCACGCCATTCATTAAGGAATGCTGGATCGATACGCTTCAGGATTCTCACTGAACATTATGCTTATTCCGTGTTTAGGGCAATCTGGTGTACATCATCATCGACGGAGATCCTTATTTTTTATTTTTGGAGAATATTCTGTTTTTTAGACAGCCAATCAAGATCTCAGAAATTCACAACCTGAATTCAAAATTCCAATTTTGTTTTTGTTTTTGTTTTCGGGCTTTTAGGTCAGGTTGTCCAACCAGCCAGCCAGCCGTAAGGTTTGGCCGGTATGTTGCGTGCTGCCGAAGCATCAACCTGAACACTCGGTTGCCCAACCTAGTCTGAAAGCCCGAAAAAAAACAAAAATATTACATAACAACAACAAACATTCTAAGAATATGAATATGTAATGATGAAACATAAGCAAAGAATATTGCTGCCGGATTCTGGATTCTGGATTCCGGGATCCGGGATTCTTCGGGTATCACTTTAGCGGTACCGCAAGCGCGCGCGATCAAGTGAGAGAATATTCCTTTTTTGGGGCCGTAATTAGATTAAGGCCTGGGCTTCTCGTGGATCTTCTAACATGGATTTTAGTTGATGTGTGTTATGTTTAATTAATGCCATTTTCCGCCCAAAAAGAGAGAGCGAGAGCGAAAAACTTGGACCACTTTTCGTGGTGGTGGTGGTCGTAGGGAGTTTCCAAGTTCCGTAATCGACTTTCTCCCAATTTACAAGCAAAGAAGAGCATATACATATACACACCCACACACCGAGATTTGAGCGTATATAAATAATATAAAATGTAGTGTAATCAAGCCACCAAAAAAGAAAAAGCAAAAACATCAAGTTTCGTTTTACGGTTGTTTCGGTGGAACTTTTTTTTGTTGGTCGGCCGTTTGAGCGCAGTTTTAAGCGCGCTCGCTCTCGCTCTGTTTGAAAATGATTTATTCCGGATCGTTTCAAATAATAATAATAATAATAATAGTTCACTTCACTCGATTCCGACTAGATTCCGACTAGATTCCAGGGACCAGTATCCCGGGTATGAATCCCGGTCGGAATATGAAGAATCGTTTCAAATGCATGAAAAATGACTTGAATTTTTCAAAAACATCAAACACCAACTTTGCGCTTTTTGTTTTCAAGACAATGGAAGAAGAAGAACAAGAACAAGAACGGAATCCGGAATCCGTCTCCGGGCCGATGAATGTCCGGGCAGTTCTGGGAATCCCAGACCTACCAGTGGAGGGGCGGGGCGTGGGTGGAATTACTGGTATGAGCTCGAAAAATGATGATAATCACAATTTCGACGCCCAAAAATCCACGAATATAATATATATGTTTGAGAGAATCCACTTGAATTCTGTTGGTTCCCTGATGGGTTTCCGTTGGTTACATTTCAGTGGTATTTCCATCATTAATTGAAATTAATCTTGTTGTGTGTTGATATAAGTTAATTAGTCACGTATATGATGATGATGATCCACCAACACACACCCACATACACCAACATGTAATTTTGGTTTTCATTCGAAACGATGAGTGTGTGGGAGGTGTTGCACTTGGA
>JAOZJS010001383.1:0-11054 GCA_025882695.1 Amerodectes protonotaria | reverse complement strand
AATAAAATAGATGAAACAGATGAACGATTTTTAGAATTTTAAATGCCAGTAAAATTGAATAAAAAAAACCAAGAATTAATGGGATATCAAATACGAAACTCCGAAGATAAGCGAGAAAACCGAAGCCGAATCTTTCGGGTGAATCTTCCGTGTCGAAGATATCCGAAAAAAAAAGATTTCAAGGTCTAGGAATGATTGACATGGATCGGGATTCGATTCGCGATCCAGATCCAGATATCGTGCCCGATTTTTCCCGAGTCCCAAGCATCAGAAATCAAGTGATAAACTAGCCAAAACAAACTTAAAATAAAACAAAAAAAACATTTTTTACAAGAAAAACGATTCATTACTTCAAACTTTTCCAGCAGAAAAAAGAAGAAGATTTATCTTTGATCAAATTAACTGGGCAAAACAGGATTGATAAATGGATGAACCAAATAGAATTAAGGCAATTTTGGTGCTAAAAATTGAAACCGCCAAAAAAAATTGTCATGTTTTGTTGTTGTTCTCGAAGATCACCACGGTGGTATGATCCGAATCAAAAATTCTTGTTTTTATTTTCGATTTGATAATAAGATGATGATGATGGCGGCGGTGGCTTCGAAAATTCATCAAAATTCACCATCTTCTTCTGTTGTTGATGGATCTGCCGAACCATCTTGTGGTTAGTCGAGTTAAATTTGGTAAAACTTAATTTAACAGGCGCATTTGGCCACAGGAACATTGTAATCTAAGGTCTGGATCATGACATGCAATATAATCCATTATTAAGTGAGATAAGTGAGCCATCACACAATCATCACCATCATCATCATCATCGAGGTTCGTGAATCCTGCAAGTAAGGTTATGTAAGAGCCCGCGCGCGTGTGTGTGTGTACGATTGCACTGAAACTTTGTTCAAATTGTGTGTCTAAATAAATCTTTTTTAAAGTTTTTTTGTCCGAAGATTCTCCCGCTCTCTCTCTCCCATTTTATGGACTTGGCGATTTGTTCGGACAAATAATATAAAATGTGGATAAAACGTTTTTTTTATTTTTTTATTTTTTTAGAAAAAAAAAACATCATCATCATCATCATCATCGTCTTCAGCCCTCCTGTTTTTGGATCCTGGAAAAAACCTTTCACCTAGAATGCTTCTTGTTGAGGGGGGAGACGAAGGATATGAGGATAATGGGGGGAGGGAATCAAAGAGAAATCCCATGAACTCATCAATCGATCAGTTCGGTCGACTGGTCGGTTGGTCGGTCTGTGAATTAATTACCTGCGTGTGTGTGTGTGTGTGTTTCGTACCGAATAGATGGGGAATGAACATTGAAAAAAAACTAAATCTTTTGCACAAATTTAGTGATCACATGGTATGATACGATTTAAATTCAATTATCAGTCGATGGTGGTGGTGTTTGGTGATTGGCCATGCTGTATTGCTGTATTTATTTTACCTTCTCTTCCATGATGATGGCTTCATTAGTTGCTGGCTCCAGGTAAGCACACTAGAGTTCCAGCCGCCTATCCGTTTGTCTGAGCTGCTCTAAGTGATCAAACAAAATTTCAGGTGAATGGAGATAAATGCATGTTACATGCATGCACTTGGAGGATTATCTCCAACACTGATCACATACAAATTGTCCGAGGCAGATTGTTTCGAGGATCAAGATGGATTCATTGATGGATTTATTTCTGCTCAAGCAAAATAAGCATCATCATCATCGTCGAATCCAATATAATTGTGTCTGTCCCCCTCTCTCACTCTCTTTGTGGATGCGAGGTTGGTTATCAATTATGATATCGATACAATCGAATCAAAGTTTTTGCGGATCCACAATGATTATAATGATGTTGGATTCTTTCCGTTTTTTTTGGTTGATATCCACGGAGGAATCCTAAAGAAAAAAGAATATTTGTTAAAAAAAACATACTCGAGGTACTCTCGCGGCAACCATCTTGGTGTACAATAGGATTAACCACCAACATTAACCATACCATACAAACATTTTTAATGCTTGTTGTGGGCTTTTCTTCATCTGATAATAAATGGTCATGGTCTATCCTGTCTATGTGGCTTGTTTTGTGGCTTTCAATCGTTCGAGGATGATATGGATGATTTTCAGAATGATTTATCTACTAAAATAAAGTCCAGTCTGTTGGATGTTGAAGACAATCTTGATAAATTATCTTCATCTTTCTTTTGATGTTTTCTTCTTTTTCTTCTTCTTCGTCTTGGTTTGCTTCATCGTTTTTGTGCACCACCACCACCAACAACAACAACAACGGCGGATGAATGCTGATTTTTGTTATTTTTTTGTTTTTAATTAATTTGAATTTGATTCATCTCGATCGAAATCCGAAGATTTTCGATCGTCTTCGTGGCCAAGACTGACCAACAAACAACACAAACACTATTTGGTCGGGCTGGCAACAAGCGAGGGGAAAAAATACGACGAGTTTTATCCAGTTTCGGTTATTGTCTGATTAGATGATGGCCAACAACAAACAAAGATCACCATATTATCTAATAAGTATGGCCATTGGCCACAAAGTGTTCAAAGTGATCGGTTTGTTTGTTGCTGTTTGTTTGTTTGAAATGTAGCTTGATTGACGCTCTTGGGAATCAAACGGACACAGACACAGACACAGACACACACACTTAGGGAGATCGAAAAACAAACAACAAACGCTCTAATTAGATGATCATCATGCTAGGGTCTTCGAACATCTCCACCATCTCGATCCAACAAACCAATCAACAAAGACGACCACAAACACAATAAAACAACGGCAGCAGCAGCAGCAGCAGTTGCGAATATCAATCTTGTCAGATAGTAGTAGTCAGAAATAAAAGGAGAAACAACCAAGAACATGTTTCGTTTTAATTGGCCATCATGTTTAGCCTCCCCTCATCTTTATTGGGATGGTTATTGCACAATGATTGACATGATAATTCCAGAGGTGAGATCCATCACTCCATTGGATGTGTATTTCGGATTGATACCTCGATGGAAAATTGTTACAACATGTCTGTAAATTCGGATACAATAACTAGATCACAGACGGACAAAATTCGCTCAACCTCTGGTTGCTGATGGATTGTGTCCATCCCATGTGATATCATAATAATGTTGGCAAAAAAAAAATATCATCATTCCACTACAGCAAAAAAACGATCGATACGATATACAAAACGTTAATTATATACCCATTGTGTTCGCCAGAATTTCACTGGAAAATCCATTATTATGGTGGCTAGGATTTTGAATGATTGTTGATCGTCAGTTCGTTTCCATCATCACTTGAGATCGATGTTTTTTTTCCGAACATCTTTTTTTATGTTCATCTCATTATTGTCTAACTTTGTTCTGTCGTGTCCTGTTATTGATCATCACACCAATCATTGGTTGATTCTCTTCGTTTTCACAGACTGCGCCTTGTTATTCACTTTTGGTTGGATTGACAAGTGTTTGATCATCAAACTAGATTTGGTATAATAACCAGACCAGAAACACAATGCAGACATCAGGGTTGAATGTCTGCTTCAGAATTCTGCTTAAGAACTTTTATTCTCTTTGTTCTTTTCGAAAAAAGGCGCCATTTTTTAAAAATTCGAATTCTATTTCAACAGAATTGGCCTCAATTTTAAACACGCCTTTTGTTTTTGCTTCCCTAAAACAGACTGTAAGCGCAAGCTTTGTTGCCATTCCCATTAATTTTTTTTTCTCTCTCTCTCTCTCTGTGTGTTTGTCCATCTTCAAGCTGGGCGTCATCAGAGCCAAAAGAGCACAGCTATTGTGTGTGCGTGAGCACACAATGCACCGTTAGCAGCCAGCGAGACAGCCATCCAGCCAGCCAGCAGCAAGCAGCAGCCAGCGAAAACCAAGTAAAAAAAAAGGTTATCGCCCACAATGACTTTATAGTGTGCAAAACAATTGACTGTCCAGAAAGATGACGCCCGAACATTGAACACACACACACAAGCGCACACACAATAGAACACACACCACACGCACAGCAACAAATTAGTAAGAGAGTGTAGGGCCGCCTCATATAACAATGGATTTTTTTTCTTAACCAATCAATGTTGCGCCTGATCCATTTTTTATTCGACGGCGCATCTCTGCCATCGCCTTTGCCTTTGTGCTTTGCATTGTCTTCTCTCTCTTTCTCTCTTTCTTTGTGCTGCCTTTGTGTTGCATTGTCTTCTGCCAGCGCTTTCTCTCTTCTCTCTTTTGTGTTTTTTTGTTTCCCGCCTACACACACACACAAAACAATACTGCAATTTGTTGTTGTTGTCGCTGTTGTTGATACAAACGATAAATTGATCATCCACCATCCATCAGGATTATCGACACTTGGAGTAGAAGTAGGCAAGCAGACAGGCGGGCAATATTCCGGCGAACCTACTCGATCATATACCAATAATGCTATGGCGAAAAATCGCGCCAAAAGTTTTTCCGAATTTCCCGCCAATTTTAATCCAACACAAGAATGTTAGGAGCATGCGCCATGTTCATCTGAGTGCGCGTGGTCTACACAAAGAGCTACGAGAATGGTTTGGCGCGCAATCTGCTTGCTACTACCGCTGCACTCTCCCATTGTCTGTCTTTGTCTCTCTTCGCCGCCGTGCACACGGCCGAATCCGTAACCATTCATTCGAAGTTTAGTTACCATTTCTCTCTTGTTCTTGTTCTTCTACGATGTCGTTGTTGTTTGATGATCATTTTCGAAGAGCGTAACACCACCACCATTACCATTACCACCGACAATTCCATTATTCACCAAAACTAATTCGGCCAACTATACGATGGTATCCACACCACCACCATCATCATCATCATCATGGCCATCACCTTCGGTTGTTGATTATCCTGAATCGTCTTGTTGGTGAATAATTGTAAAGGTGTGTGTGTGCACCTGTGCGTGTGTGTGTAAGTGTGCGAATACCTGTATGAGAATATGACCTCATCCAAATACCGGTGTTGTGTTGTTCGCTTATGTCTGTGGTGGTGTTGTTGTTGTGTTACCGTTCATTGAAGTGACTCTCCAACTCTCTTCTTGTTTCGAGGTAAAGATGATGTTGAAGATGATGATCGTCTTGATGCCACTACCACAATCTTAGATGATATTATCGGTAATCACTAACAGGAAACACTAAATCGTAAGCAATGCTGTGAATGTTGTGAATTGATTGATTTTTTTTAAAATGATTGTTTCTTCCTTTTTGGAACCCCAAAAGGATCCGTTTTTGGAACAAGAATCTCAAAAAGAACAGAACAAAAGAGCCAAACCAGACGATTTTGGACCGTGGACCGTGGCCCACACCACTGATTTTGGGTAAGTTTCCCGCGCTTATTTCTTTTGATCCAAATCGGGCGTATCCGTTGTGTCTTTTTATTGTGTGTTTGCTGCCCACACCAATCAAAATGTATCAAATTGTATGCAGCCGATTAAATGTGTGGTACAAATTTAACCTATTTTCGCTGGCATGGTGTGAAAACTAAATTGTCTCTTGTGGTGGAATTGATGATGGTGATAATGATGATTTTCAATGTTTTCAATGGGCAACCATTGTTGTTGCAACCGTGTACATGCTCCAATCGTACACATACATTCAAAAATCGAAACAGATTTAGCGTCGAGTTGTCGATCCATTTTTGGACACTTACATAATTAATCATTTTCCCTTTGAAATAATCTTTTGTCTTTGTGGCTTGTTGTTGATGATCCTAATTTGCGCTCGCCTGTGTGTTGTGTGTGTGTTTGTGTTCGCATGTGGTAAGCATTCAACTTCAGATTTAGTGGCCCAGAAACCATGGTTGTTGCCGAGTGTTTCATTGTCATCGGAACATGTTTGTCCTTTGTTTCAGATCATTTTCTCTTTCGTTCTTTCTTGTTCCAAAAAGCAAAGTCGAATAATCGTCCAAGTTTTCGTTGTCTCTCCCCCTCTCGCTCGCTCTTTCTTTTTTTTGAAAAGTCGAACCAAAGTGCTGTTTTATCCTGCAGCCATCGATCACAAAATGTACATGTCTCTTGTACATTTCCAAGCGCAATGCTCTTCCAGGGGCCAATGTCAAACTTGGTGTCTTTCGGGTGTCACATTCGGTGGTTCTCTACTGGCAAGACCTTTGAAAGTCACCCAGCTTAATTAAGCATTTTTTGGGGTTTAGCGTTGTTTTTTGGCACGCAACTGGTGGCACATCTGGTCATTCTTTGATCACCCAAAGCCCTTGTTGATGACCGAAAGACCAAGAACGTGTGTGTGTGTGCTTATGTGTCTTATGTATGGTGTATTGTAATCTGGAAAGTGTTTAGCCCCCGTTTCCTTTGTCATAATGATTGATTCTATTGTTTCAATAAATGAACCATTTGGTCATCAACCACCACATGTTGAAACTGGTTGGTTGGTTTGTACGGTGTACGGTGTTTGTTATTGACCATATCCATGTCCGTTCAATTCAACAAAACAACAACTACAAAAAAAAAGAAAGAGATTAAGACTTTTTCTTCTTAGCTAAAATGTCGGATGGTGGTGGTGGTGGTTCGTTACAGATCAAAGTTTCTGCGACAATTTATCATTGTTTGCTGTTGTTGTTGTTTGCTTGTTTGCTCTCTTTCTCTCTCTCGTTCCTATATCTCTTTGTCCTCCGAACCATTTTCACACAGCGCGCGGACATGGACAAAAAAAAATGGAGCAAACATAATTTCATGTGAATCTTGTTGCTCCAAATAATGGCTTGGACATCAATGGTTAATTGAAAAAAAAACAAGAAGAAATATCACTAGTATCACTTGTAAGGCGAAAGGTAAAAACAGCTACAACTTCAACAACAACAACAAGAAATCAACGATCGAAATCCTTATTTTGTTCAAATGTTCGAATTGTCAGTTTTAGTTTTTTCTTCTTCTTCTTCTTCTCCATCTCCATCTTCTTGGTCCGATCCGTCCGTTCTCTCGGTTGGAGATGGTTGGAAATCCATTTCAATACATCTTTTTCCAACATCTTGCAGACTAGACTTCCTAGTTTCATTATTATTATTATGTTTCTAATTAGCTTTTTCCTATAATAATAATTATTATTGTACTGACACACACACACACTAATACACACTAACACATTGATACCGAAGTGGACAAATGTTGGGCTGGACAATTTTCCAATTTGTTGGACGCTGCTGTCATATTTCTTCGTCCTCTTCTTGTTTGCTTTTTGTCAATCCCCTCTCGATTCCACCCGAAACGCAAACGGATTTGTCCGATTATCAACGGATTTTTGACTTGATTTGATTTGATTTGACCACCAGAAATGTGGGAAATAAAGCAAAGCAAAGCAATGTGACACACCACCACCGATCGATGGCTTTTGGTATCATTTGTATTTTTTTTGTTTATTATTTGTTATTTGTTTCCTCGCTCCCGCGATACTGGATAATCCATTTGCATTCCATTATTTTACTGGGATTTTCTGCCCAGAGTTGCCGATTGGAGGCACATAAATATCAATCATTTTTTTTTGGATATCTAGCACAGATCCATTAGGATTCTGATTCATAATTAATATTGATTGTTTCGAAGAAGGCCTAATGTTTTCATTGACAGCAGCATGCTGATCATTGATTATTATTGGTTGTTTTTAATTATTCAATTATTGGCGCCATTTTCTTCGGCATCTCTTCACCTTCTCCCATAGTTTTAGCCTCAACCACTATGCTGTGTGTGTGTGTGTGTGTTTATATTCATTCGGATATCCTGAAACCTACCGCAGGCTTTTTTTTTGTTGTTCTTCTCCGCTGGCGCAGTTATGCGAAGATCCATTTCTTCTTCTGCTTCTTCTTCTTCTTGTTGTTGGAGCCACTGACAGGCCATCCAGGGAACAACAACAACAACAACAACAATTGCCGGTTTTTTTTCGAAAGCCGTTAATTTTGTTGGATAATTGGATCGCGCGCGCGCCCGGTTTTTTTTTGCCCGGTGTGCGTGTGTTCTGTTGTCTCGGCGGCCATTTTGTTTTCAGCGAAACATTGGCCATAAATAGAGACCAGTGGAGCAAAAAATCCTTGATGTTTAATTTATTGAATTGGTTATTGAATCTAGATGATTATGATCAACACCACCATCAGCATCATATTTTGGCGCGCACACACACACATTTGCGGACACTTACGGACACACCAACACTGTCCAGGGGTTCATCAATTATGTTTTTGCTTCTCTATCTCTCTCTCTCTCTCTCTATCTCTCTTTGGGCTCAAACACACACACTCCAGATGCTTCTGGATGTAATGTTTTTGCTTGTTTGTTACGGAATGTTACACCTTTCGATGTCTACCTTCTTTTTTTTCCCCCTGATCGTCATGTGTTCGGTATGTGAGGTGTGTGCGAGTGTGTGTTTGTTTTAATGTCATTCACTTAACACACTCTGTCTACCTGAGCTTGTATATACTCTCTCTCTGGCTGGTATCCTTGGCCATTTCCAGAAATACACGGCTACAGCATCATCTAATTGATGTGCCACACAGTTTTGTTGCCCGGTGTTTGGCAATCACCGAGGTATAAAAGAAAAAAAGAGCGATCGAAACCACCGCCGCCGAAGAAGAATGTATTGAACACCTAATCAATAATAATCGACCGCATAATATAATAAATATACATCGATTATCATCATCGTTATTATTAAATTTACGCCTTGGATTTTCTGTTTTCCGCCGGCCAGGGAGCAAGGGAGCGCGAGAGAGACAGAGAGAGTGGCTGAAGAGATTGTGCTTTGGAAATGGAGAAAGAAAGGTGAATAAAGAGAAGGGGATTCAAGAGAGAGAGAGAGAGGTTGGATGATGATTGAATGACCACCACCAAACACACCATGGTTTCACCGTTGTTCCTCTCCTTTGGGCAATCCACATTGTTTTATTTGATTTGATTGTTTTCATTGTTTGTCAATTACCATCTTTCTCTCTCTCTCGCTTTTCCTTATTCTTTGTCTCGGTGTCTCAATATTTGGAATGAACAGATCGATCGATCAATCAATCAAATCGAAATGCTTTGGGTTAACGTGTGTTAAGATACATAAATATCACATACACAAACCCGCACGCACGTTTTTAACACCTTGTCGCCAACAAGTTTTTTTCTCTCTCTTTTTTTTGTGTTTTATATATTCGTTTTGTTCTTCTTGTTCAAAAAAAATAGACAAAAGTACCATTGTTGTTTGCCATTGTGTGGATTGATGTGTTGTCTTTCTTCAGGTGACAATCGCAGTTTTTTTTATAACAATCCATCCAAAATGAAGCTGGTAACAACCATCTTCATCATCATCACCATCATTCAAGATTACCTTGAAACAACAAAGCGCTAAAAAACAATAATAATCGAGGCGAGGTGCAGAGAAAGGAAAACGTTCAGATTATTATTACGATGATGATGATGTTTACGATCAATTGCTTTGTTTTACGCCAAAAGCAATACACAATTGTTGTTTGTCCAATCGTTTTCCTCTTAGATTCATGATTGTTGGAAACTCACATGACCCCCGACGCTAAATTGGTCGCGAATTATTTTCGCGCTTTTCATGTTTGGCCCTTTTTTTTGGTTGCCTAGGTTTCTGCCTAGGCACATTGTTTGGCTTGGCTATTTTATTAGGAGTTTGCTGTTATCTTATTTCACATGGCCATGGCCCCTGTTACCGTGATCGCAACGAGCTAGCACCGACCTTTCACCTCGGAATCTAAATCCTAAATGCAAACGCTATTTTTATTTTGGGCCATTTCTAGCGTTCTAGTTTCAATTGTTTTGTCTGGAACTATTACCATCATGCTTATTATTAGTATTATTATTAGTGTCGTTGTTGTGTCCAGATTACCGACAAGGCGGTCGTCGTCTGGCTATCGTTCACTACATGCATTGCATTGTCTTAGCGCATTATTGTTATTGTTGGTTGCTGTTGTTCTGGATTAGTTTTCAATTTGAATCGAATTATCCTCTCTCGTCGAGCTGATCAATCAAATTCGATTGACACACTCGTACCGCCACCGCCAGCATGGATCTGCTTGCTGCGCGGATCCATTTCACAATTTCGATCGTTCCATTGTTCATGGATTCTCTGCTGTTCATGTTTATGTTCAGTGCTTTGCATTACATTGTCGTTTCTTTGTCGTAGGCCGTGTAGGCATTGTCATTGTTGTGCTCGAAATTGCATATGGCTTCAATTATCCATTAAGTTTCGTTCGCTTTGGAATATCATCATCATCATCATCCGGTAGCCATATTTCCATTGTAATTTGAGTTATGAATTTGCTACACTTGATTGTGATACATTGTGTTGTGTTGCATTTCCCCCCTAAGCATCGACTAGCGCAGAGGATGCGCGTCCATCTTGAATTTTGTTGGAAACGACTCATTAAGTTTCTTGGATTAGCACAGAAGTGAGCAACCTGCGGCCCGCCCATCAAACTTTTTCGTTCGGCCCACTAAGCATTTCCAATGAAGAGACGAAGCTCATTCCTCTCTCTCTTATTGTTTCATTGTGATGATTTGGCCTGATGACGAGAAACACCATAAACAGGAGAAGGAGGTGTATTTCTCTTTCTCTCTCTCTCTCTCTCTCTTTGATTGGTACAATGTGATGATTTGAACCGTTGACCAGGCACCCTTTTAACACGAGAAGAAGCTCTGCTCCTCTCTCTCTGATTGGTCCAATGTGATGATTTGACTTGATGACGAGGCACACTTTAAACAATAGAAAAGGAGGTGTACTCCTCTCTCCGTTCGGTTCGATGTGATGATTTGAGGGACACTCTTAACAATAGAAGAGGAGGTGTATTACTGTTCTACTGTTCAGAGTTGTGGTCGTAGGTCTAGATTGCGCGCTGCTTCAAGTGCGGCCCACCAAAAAATTTTAAAAAATTTGAATAGGCCCTTTGATTGAAATGGTTTAGCATGTCAATTTTCTGGTTTTTTCCAATTCTTCTTAGTCTTAGGCCCTCGAAGAAGAAGAAGAAGAAGAAGAATTCACAACAATCATGTTGGTCCCTCGCGCGAATATCTTTTCGTGGCTTGAACATATCCCTAA
>JAOZJS010001382.1:0-11056 GCA_025882695.1 Amerodectes protonotaria | reverse complement strand
ATTGATTCTTGTGGTGGTGGTCTTATGGACAGTGGGGTGGGGGGCGGGGAAATTTGAATTATTATCATTTTTATTATTGTTATTTTTTTGTTATTGTTGTTGTCGCGCTGTTTTTCATTGTTATTTGAATGATTTTTCCGAGAAAACTTTGTCGCTCTCTTGCTCTCTCGTCCCCCGTCTCAATTATGTAACCAACGAAATATCGTTTTTTTGTGACAATTTTTTTTCTGTTTAAGTTACATAATAGATAAAACTTTTTTTTGCTGTTTCTGTTTGCGCGCGCAAAGAGATTGTTTTGGCGTTGGAGTGGAATGATAACGGTAATAATAATAATAATAAAATGAATTACTTTCTAGCTATAATTTGTGCGGATAATTAGATCACATAATGGGAGCCATCAAGCCAGCCAGCCAGCCAGCCAGTATTCGAGACGAACCAGGGATCATTTTCAGGCTACAAATCATCTCCTCCTCCTCCACGGCCCTTCCCCACTCTCTCTCTCTCTCTCCTGATTGGGCCATAATTCATAATTCTCCCGCCTTTTATTTCCAGTACCTGTTTTTTATATTTGCTTGTTTGTTTGTTTGTTTGTACTTGATAAGTACACACTAAATGTTGCCAATTATTAAGTATTTCAGTATTATGATTTCCGAAAGGGGGAAAGAGCTGTGGAAGTGAGCGGGCGAATAAATCGATAGTATCGATATTGGTAATTTCCAATTTCAAAAAAAAATAATAATTCCAATTTCCAATTTTTTTTCTCGAACTCTATTCCCTGCTTGTGTTTACTTGTGTTTAAAACTTGAAAGGAAAGGATTGAATAGGATGATGATCGATCTTTGGATGATGATGGTGATCATCATCATCATCATCATCATCAAGGTAATAATTGTTATTACCTTCAACAAATTATCCGGCCTGTTTTGCTAATAAGCTTTCCGTTCCGTTCAATCATCATCACCATAATCGGCTGAACATTCAGTGCAGTGCATTATTCATTGATGAGAAAATGTTCGTCTGCTTATGTTTTTCTCAGTGAATCAATCAATCAATCAATCAATTGATCGATTCTGTGTTCGATGGTCCTAACGGAAATCATGAAAATCATAAATTACCGTGTTTATACCTGTAAAGTAGCTGTAATTTACTTTTTACTTGTAAAAAAATAATTTTTTTAAAAGTAAATTGAATGAGGAATAACAGCCAGCCAGCCAGCCTGTGTTCCTGCAACTGGAACGAACAAGCGAATAAATGAACGAGAGAATTCCATTAAACCGTGTGCTCAATCAATTAAGCCAATATTATTATTAATCGGCTGCTATTTTGCCATCATTTCAATGATTTTGTTTTTTTCGTGGAGAAAAATTTTCCTCCTCTTCGCTTTCTTTCTTCTTGTTGGCGGCCAAGCTTTTGTCCAGCCAGCCAGCCAGCCAGCCCGATAATCTCCACTCGACGAAGATATTTGTCTTCGGGGATCCACCAACAACAACAACATGATTGGATAATTGGTCCAGCAATAATGGCTCCAAACGCTCTCTCTAGCTAGCCATAGCTATTCGGCTAGCTTGGAATTGAATTCATATTCATCGAATATGATTGATATTCCGCACACTCGCATACCTGACATTTGTATGAGGCAATTATTTATAAATAAACAACTAGCACTAGCTAAAGCTAAAGCACAAGCACACCTGTGCCATTATCATTTTTATAAATTTTTTCCCAATCAATAATGATGTTGATGATGATGAAATAAAGGATGGCCAAATCGGCCATTTCCAGGTATAAAGTGCATTAATTATTTATCATCAGAACAGAACAGAACAACAATAAAACAAACAAACGAGAAATCCTCGCGCGCGCTTGCTCGCAAATCTTTGAATCCTCGTTGACCAACCAAACCAGCGACAACAACAGAAAAATATGCCCGCGAATCTCAGTGAACCGAATTAATCTCTCCAAGGAATTGGTTATACCCTCTGATGATGATGATGATTGGACCAAATCAAAATGCCCCTGCGCGCCCTTGCCATAACCATTGTTCATGTGTGTGTGTACGTCTGTACGTGAGCATGTCAACCTCTTCCTAGGTCCCAAGCGTCCCTAGAATCTAAGGGGATCCGGAACAGCTTGGCCGCCCATCTGTTCATGTGTCGTTGCTAGTTTCGGATTCTAATGATGTTGGATTCGGATGATGACGATGATTCTGATGATGATGTTGGACTATAATAAAATTTAATTGAATTTGTTACTAAACCGCGAATCATATTCTTCTTGGAAATTCTACTAACAACAACAACAACAAAATAGTGAGAATCATCAAGAGGATTCTTTGATGGTGATGGTGGTGCGGGGCTTAACAGTTGAATGGTTTTATGATGATCACGATCTTGATTCAGGATCTCAGGATTCCGGGTGATGGCGGCCATTCGGTGAAAACTTTTTGACCAAATGGACCAAAAACAACAAATCCATGTTTCCAATCAAATCGTATTCCGGATGTGTGCGTTTTAGTCACCCACACACACAAGGCTCAAACGATAATAACCTTGGACAATAAGCGACAATAATAATAACAACAACAACGAGGATGATGACGATGGCAATGTCCCCAGAGAAGATTTATAATCATTATTATTATTGTTATTAGTATTAGGCAATACTGGCAACAAGAATAATAATAAGCATGAAAAGTGTTAAAATGAACAACAGAAGTTTTTTTCGGTGCCGTGTTTTTGATTGTTCCCAGTGATTGTACTCTAGTCTATCTCGCCTGGATCGCCTTTTATTATCGTAGCCAGTTGTCATTGTTCTTTTCGTTTTGTTCTGGTGGATTCTGGTAATTAGATTTTGCTGGGTGTGGGGTGGGGCAAGCTTCGTAAACGCCCCAAAACGATCGACTTTTGTTATAAATGAATCAAACATCGAAATTAACCCTCATCCGCATCCGTACGCCAACACGTCAAACATCACCACTACTACCAATTGAATCCATCGGTTCTAGTATCTCTTGAACGTTCCTTGTTCGAACATCTATTATCATTAAATTGATCCAATTATATCATCATCATCACTTTTTTTCGTGGATTTAATATAATTATTATAAATATCGTTTTGGGGAAAATCGCGTTGCCAGTCGTCTTGTATCCTGGGCATTTCATTTAACACACATTGTCTCCAGGTACACACACACACAGACACTTAACCATCCGACGTCCAGCTCCTTAAAAATCCATTTAGACGTGGACAATAAAGCAGCGCTGCTGCTTAATGATGTTTGTCAAACGACGTTTTGGCCAAGAGCCAAGAGGGCCGAGAGATGAACGATTGAGAATATCCTTCACCACAGAAGTTCAGTGTTAAACGATTTTTTTCGATTAACCGTCGTCACCCGTATCACCTAAGTGACCAAAGTGACCACTAAGACACACAATCATCCATATTAAGGTTTCAATCGGAGAACAATATTTAATTTGGATCATCATCATCATCATTACCATCATCATCACCACCACCATTATCGTTACCATAGAACTATCATTATTACGACACACACTCAAAGCAACGCCCACTTTCAAAATAAGAGGGATATTATATGTCATTGTGTGTGCGAGTGTGTGTTACACCAGGTGGATCCACCACCATTAAGAGTGGGAGGAGCCAAAGTGATGGTGATCATGAACAATGTATATAATGCATTGTTGTTGTTGTTGTACATTACATTGCATTGCATTGTTGTTGTTGGGTGCTCAAGGTGCTTGTGCCTTGTGCTCCAATAATGATCGTTGTGATCCCGCCCACAGACCATTAAACGTCCTCCCCCTTTTCGTCGTCATTTGTGCATTCTAAGGCGCTAAAAAGTCAAGTTCAAATTCAATCAAAATCAACTAGATTTTTCTCGTGTTGTCTTTTGTGTGAGGGAGTGGGGGGAGGGGCCTGAGGATTGATTTAAAACCAACATCATTATGGCTATAATTGAGATGATAATAATCATAATAATAATGATCATGATCATGGTTGTTCGGCCTGTGGACCAATATCCTTGTTGTTATTGTCGTTCGACAAGTTGCCCACGTTTGATTTTGATGCTCTCTCGCTTGCTCTCTCGCTCTCCCTTTGTGAACAGTTTGACCGGACACTCGATGGACCTCGATGAATGCCGACCCGGTCCTTGAACGTGCAAGGGAAGAGAGAGGGGTTTTGGGTTGCGAGCTGCATCACCTGCACGTTCTTCCTGTTGACCTCTCTCGCTCGCTCTCGGTCGCTTGCTCTCTATGACCATCATTATTATCGTTGTTGTTGAAGCTCCAAAATGTCCATTAATCAATTTTCTGGTCGCTGGAAGACCACTGTGTGGACATGGTGATGATCATAATGGTGGTGATGGTAGTGGTGGTGGTGGCGGTGGCCAGATAATTATATTATAGACTTTTAGATATTTATAATTAGATGTTATGTAGTTGGGCAAAAAAAATTTTTTTGCTTGCTTGGAAAACACACGCCCACACCCCCTCAAGCCGATTGGTATTTGATATATGATGACAATCATTGTGTGTGCGTGTGTTAGTGTGCGAGTGTGTGATTGGATTTTGAGGAGGGTACCTGAGGTGGGCTGGTTGTGGGAAGTTGAAGAGCGAGAGAGCGAGTCTCCATGTCCATATAATGATAATAATTGATGACCACCACCACCACCATTGGCCATCCAAACAATCGAACCAATAATTAAGTCACCAGTGATCATCAATCGGTCAAATTTGGTTGGCCGGTTAGCCGGTTGTTTAGATCACGTAATCAGTGCTTCCTGTGCTTGTGTGTGTTGTCCCAAACAAGTCAAAGTACCGGTGCTTTAGCTACTACCCGTTTCGGTGGAATCCCCGATAAAAACCAGGGGGCGTAACCGAAGGAGGAGTATATCCTTAGGCTCTTCCTAGGGCAAAAATCCATTAATCTGCATTAAACAATTATAATCCGTATAGCCGGTAGCCGTGTGGTCAGCTGCTGCATGTTTCTTCTTCTTGTTTGTTCGAGGCCATTCATCCAAATTCAGCGTACGTTGTTTATGAACGGGCAACCCGAAAAAACAGAAGAAGTAGACCTAACTAAATAAATTATTCTTTCAATGAATCCGTCCGTTGTGTCCGTCGTATTCAAACAGGCTGACAGGCAGACTGCACAGGACAGGACACACACCACCAACCAACGGCAACGGCGAAACTTTAAACGATTCGCCAAGCTTAATAATTTCGTTTCGTTTCGTTTTGGATTGATAGATTGAGATATTGTGTATGAGCGAATGTGTGTGTGTTACCCAAAAATGGAAATTGGAAAACCGTAGTGTGTAAAACAAGAATGAGAATAAGACTACGACGGTGAAGATTATCATTATTATTATTGCGTGATTCAAACATATTACCATCACCATCATCGTCGTCCGCGTCGTAGTCGTACTCATCGTAGTCTTATACATTTGTCGTTGTGGCCGAAGCCAATTCTCTCCTCTCTTCTCTCGCTCTGCCTCGCTCTGCCTCTCACCCCTCAAGTCATTCCAGTCGCTTGGTGTGGGTAAATCAAACCGAGACTGTGCTTGAAAGACACATACGCAGAGCTAGAGCGAGAGCTAGCAAGCGCGAGAGAGAGGACAAGCAAGTAGCCAGAACGACACACACAACAGCACACAGCGCACAGCAGACAACCAGTCTGTACTATGGCTGTTGGTGGTTATTAATTAAGAAGGAGGAGAGCTAGCTATCTAAACAAGTTGAAGGAGAATAAGAAGAATAAGAAGAAGAAGTGGTCACAGCGGTCAGCGCGGGCTCCGTTCAAAGTTGTACTCGCGTGTGTTGGTGTCTGTCTGTCTGTCTGTCCATCCATTCTTATTATATAATCGAAGATAAAAAAAATTGTGTGTCCATCCGATTGGCCCACATTCATTGTAAAGTGTGTTGTGAATAGTAGTGGTGGTGGTGGCGGTAGGCGTGGTTTCAACATTATTATTTCTCCCCCTATAATGTAATGTACATTTTCGAATGTTGGGGAGATTGTCAGCCAATCAAATCAAGAGGAGGAGAATTCGAAAAAAAAATAAATTTCAATTCGAAATATACAGGGAGAGACAAAATCGAAGCGAGCGAAAGCCAATCTATATAATGGAAAATATGGATTAGATTTTGAATTGTGGCAGCGCGGTTCAATTCAAAAATTTTTTTCTCGGGTCTTTTGTGATGATATTTTCATTGTTGTTATTGTTGTTTGTTGTTGGATTTCATTGTTATAGTCGATTGGAAATTGGATTCAAATTACACACACACACACACACACACAAATAAATTGATTGAGACAAAATTTGTTTTTTTTTTTTTTGAAATACCGCTAAACGATTTTTTTCTCCTTTCGATTTGTCCAATGGTGTAGGTGTGGTTTCAAAATCGCCGCGCAAAATGGCGTAAAAGAGAAAACACAAAAAAAGGTACGTTCATCGTATGAACTTTGAACAATCAATCCAAATGGATTTGAAAATGGAATTGAACACACGATCGATTGATTTGCTGCAATCATTTTTGTTTTCTTGGGGTTTTTGGTTTTTTATAGGACCAGGACGGCCGGCTCACAATGCCCATCCACAATCGTGTAGTGGGGAACCGATTCCACCGGACGAAGTGGTCAAACGTGAAAGGGATAAGAAGGAGAAAAAATTGAAAAAACAATTAGAACGACAAGCAAAACGTTTGCTACAATCCAAACAAAAACCAGGCGTCAACACTGCCACATTGACCGAGGCCATACAGCAAACACTTGCGGAGATCAGACATTTGAATTCGCATGCTAAAGAACCGGAAACGTTGGTCGGCGGTGAACTGTTTGCATTGTTGGTCGATGCATTGACCACCGATGGTTGTACTGAAATATTGAAAAGTGTTTTTGAAAGTACGCCCACATCCGTTGGACATCTGCACCACCACCACCACCACCAACAGCAGCAGCAGCAACATCACCATCATCATCACCATAATAAGAAACAACAACAGCATCAGCAACAGCAGACGCAGCAACCCCAAACATCACCATCTTCCATTAATTTTAGCAATTTTAATGCGGCCGCTGCGGCTGCGGCTGCCGCAGCCGCAGTTGCCGCCGCAGCCAATATCAACAACAATAATAATAATGGTTCAAATGGTATCATCGGAAAGAATTCATCGGAGCCAACAACGTTCTCCTCCAAGCTAGGTCTTCACCATCACCATCACCATCATCATCCGGAATCCAACAGCAAAACGAATCCATTCTCCATTGATAATCTTCTCGCTTCTCGTCATGTTTCTGGATCATTATTTTCGGCGGCTGCTGCGGCTGCGGCCGCCGCTGCCGCTGCCGCATCCATAACTCAACCGGCCGGATTCTTAGTCAATTCTAATCATCATAATCATAATCATAATCATCATAATAGCTTGATGAATTCCAACCACAAGAACAACAACAAGAAGAAAACGTTCGATAAACGACGACGATACTTGGACGACGATGAACTGAACGACGATCATACCATGAGCAATGATGGCGATGTGGACGAGGACGACGACGATGATGATGATGATGAGGGGGAGGAGGAGGAGGAGGATCCGGAGATTGAAGAAATTGAAGAAGACGCCCTATCCAACTGTTCATATAGGTCCAACAATTCGGATGGAACCACATTGCTATCGCCCAAAAACCTTGATCATCCCGCCAAAAGACGTGGCTCCAGTGATGGTAGAAAACGAACGAAAATACAGAATCCACGCCGCCGTAATGATACTAATAATAAAATCATGGACGATAATCCATCATCACCAATGATCACCGGTGACCAACAGTGCAATCCAACTGATCTCAGCATCATAAAACGTGGCAAATTTTCACCATCACCACCAGCATCCAAATCGCCGCCAATGTCCGAATCAGAATCGACCAACAAAGATGACAACGATGACGATGATGATGTGGATGATGAAGATGATGAGATTGATGTCGATATCGATGTGGATCCTAAATCCAAACACCTCGAAACACCGCTTGTTGTTGTTGATCAATCTTCTGTATTTCTCTAGAAATCCACCCCCAACTCCACCCCCAATCAATGTGATCCAGGATCGATCTGTTTTAAAATTTAAATTTAAATTTAATTAATTGAAAACCCGAAAAAAATCCAATCCAATTAGTGTGTGCGAAAATTTTAAATTAATTTTAATTAATTATCAACACCACCACCAGGGGCAGCACCTTCAACAAACTACACGTCATTGCCATTTGTCTGTTTCTTGTGTACGATACGTGTGTGTGCCCTCCTCTTTCTTTCTTTATTTGTGTCACAAATGCTCCGCCTCCTCCCTCACACTCGATACTGTGCGTACATGATCGCTTTCAACAACACACGCCGCCTATAAATCAATGATGAAGCAATAATGTTTGTAAATGATAAAATTGTGTCTTCTCTCTCGCTCTCGCTGTGTCCTATACAAATCTCTGTTCTCTGTTTGCATTTGCTTTTGTTTTTTCTCCTCTCTTTGACGCCCACCCATCCCAGCTAATGGTTGTGCACCACACATGCCACACTATAACACTTATAGCCTGTATACACACACACACACACACGCCGCCCACCAGCACCTGCACCAACACATACACGCCCTCTTTGATTCTCACGAGAGACGAAACACGACGAGCAAGAGGCGGGCGCGCGCATGCGCATTCGTTCTTCTCGCCATTTCTCTTCTCCACCTTCTCCACCTTCTTCTTCTTCTTCTTCTTTTCCTTGAAAACTGTTATATTTATTTGATAATAATAATTATTATATGATTATATGATTATGTATTTTCTTTTATGAAATTCGATATTGTGCTGTAAATAAATAAATTCTTCTTCTCGAAACAAATCCTTGTTGCACGTTTGTTGATTTTTTTACGAGGATTTCTCCATTCATTATTATTATTTTATATTTGGATTCGGATTATCACGGCGGTGGTGATGGTGCGTCCGTGTGTTCGCGGCCGTACGGGGTGCGAGCAGGGGTTAATTTTTTTGATCGAATTAACCCCCCGCCTGCCTACCGTATCATTATCCTGATTATTATTATTATTATTAGTATCATCATTATTGAATATAACAAGGATAATTTATGGATAATCTTGCTCCGAAGATATGGTTGGTTGGTTGTTTGTTTAGCATCAATGGATTGGGGTTTTGATTGGCCAGTTTGGTTCAGGATTATCATTATTATTATTATTATTAGTATTTGGATGAATATTATTGGCCGATCGTGCCATACCAGATAATTGGCGTCCATCAACAGTCTAGTCCAGTTCAGGCCAGTCCAGTACAACAAGACGAAGAAGATTATGATGATGATGGCCAATCGTGCACATCAACACACACATGATGAGATTGATACATGGATCATGGGCTTCAGCTAAATTACACCTTTACCTGGATGGCTCCGTGTTACCATTTCGTTGTTGTTGTTGTTGTTGTTGATCTAAATCAAATAAGTCAATGATTAATGGATTCTAATTTTCAATACAGCCAAAAACAACAAAATGAAAATCATCGTATTTCAAACAGTCGGATGGCTAGTTAGTGGCCATGGTCTCGGTGTGTGTGTGTTGGAGTGCTGCACTTGATTCTTCCTCTTCTCGTTGTTCTTCTCGATCTCAATTTCAACGTGTATTGGCTTGGTCCAATTTCATCTAATTGGTACAATTATCTCTCTCTCTCTCTCTCTCCGGTCGGTGCCTTCGTCCATTTTGTTTTCATTTCAATGTCCGTTGATCATCATCATCATGATCCTAAATCCAGTATTGTGTGTGTGTGTGTGTGTGTGTATGGGGCTCACCTATGGTCAATTATTTAATTATAACCCCTGGTAGATCTGTCTGTGTCCTTTTGGCTCTCTCGCTCTCTCTCTTTCTCAGGTATTATTCAAACAACAACAACAGCAACAGGCAACTAATTCAATAATAATAATAATCATCATCATAATCATTATCATTACGAGAATGGTGATTCTTCACCATCGTCATTCTGAGAGCTCAATCTTCTTCGTGACTTTTGATTTGGTGAATGCGCGCACACCTATACACCTTAAAATAGTGACGTTTGGGTCCCTATTTTAATTATGGACCTTTTTTCAGCCATTATCAAGTGATTTAATTTCGACCAACTTCGACGGTCGGTTTCGTGTGGTGCTGCAAATGTTTATTTAACAGAATGGTGATGGTGATGGTGGTGCTTCTCGCAGTAAATCACCACCTTCGCCAAGAACTTCGAGTGAGAGAGAGAGCCCACGAGAAGGCCCCAAGAACAGGATTTTACAAAATATCAAAGTACAACTATCAGCAACCTGGATCTTCAATATATTTTGTCCATTTATTATTTTTATTGCATCGAGACTATAATAACAATAATAATCACCATCAACAAAATGGTTAAATCAATTTGAATAAAATTGCCATTATCAATTCATAACGACCATTATGAATGGGCCCAAGATGATGATGATGATAATAGAGACGATAATGATGATGATGATGATGGAGATCATTATTATATTATCGATATTATCGGTTCTATTCATAAATACAATATCATCAACCGGGTACATCAATAATAATAATAATAATAATAACCGGCTAATAGTGGATCGTTTATTTAATTTTTTTTTTCTTCTTCTCCACTTCTTCTCTACCACCACTTTGGGCCATCTTCATCATCGTTTTTTTTTGTTCGTCAAATTCAGTTTGGCTGGCTATAACAAGCCCCGTAATGTTTTGTTTGTTCGTTCGTTTGTTTGTTCGACCAACAACAACAAAGATTCCACCATTAGGGCCACCATTGTGGATGATAATAATAATGATGGCCAATGATATCGCTATCACTAGGCAGGATATATATCAAATTAAACGATCTCCTCTCCTCTCCTTTCCTCTCTCCTGTCCCGTTTTTCGGGCTATCTCGATGCCTAAATTGTACGCTCTTTATGAAAAGCCCTCCCCCCGTTGAAAATTGAAGCTAAAATTGTCATCAA
>JAOZJS010000138.1:0-83678 GCA_025882695.1 Amerodectes protonotaria | reverse complement strand
GTCCGTGCTGTAAAACGTTTTTTTGCCAGTAAAGTCTATGGGATTTTTACATGGGGATTTTTACATAGGGATTTCATTGGGATATCAGTCAGTGCTGTAGAACATTTTTTTTGCCAGCAAAACTCTATGGGATTTTTCCATAGAGATTTCATTGGGATATTAGTCAGTGCTGTAGAGCATTTTTTGCCAGCAAAGTCTATGGGATTTTTACATAGGGATTTCATTGGGATATTAGTCAGTGCTGTAGAACATTTTTTTTTGCCAGCAAAACTCTATGGGATTTTTACATAGGGATTTCATTGGGATTTCAGTCAGTGCTGTCGAACATTTTTTTTGCCAGCAAAACTCTATGGGATTTTCTTATGCATTGGGATATGGGGCAAACTAGACTGACTTCATACGAAGTTAGTTCACGCGCTAGCACAATTGCCGTGCTGAAAGGGTTAATTTTCAAAATTTCAAATTGAATTTATGTATCATCATCTAGCACGAGATGACGCTAAATCTGAATAAAATGGATTGCGATCACATTCCGCTATGACAAATTAGGGACTGTAACAGAAAAAATTTGAAATCCGATTCATTTTTTTTCAACAGATGGCAGCACCCTTCACCATTTTCCGTGATGTATTGACGCTATCTTTTGGCCAAAATATTAGATACATTTCACATGCTTTCATCGCATTGTTTCGAAAACATTGGAGAATATCAAAGTCATTGAACAATGTCCAGAACTATCATGAATCCGCAGAAGAATTATTTGCGGTTGGTATTCCAAAGACTTGATCAAATCAAATTACCACAGCGTCTTAGAGGTGGTTTCATCGAAAATTCATTGAATTATGTTCGAAATGTATGGTTAGATTATGTGGCCGTTTATCGAGAAACCGTACAAGATATTCGTCGTCGACCATTCAAGTCAACAATCATATTCGGTGCATTGTTTTCAGGTGCCTATCTGATCAAACACAATCCAACCGAGGAAGATTTCCATGTGCAATTGATTGATTCCAATAATCGATTATCGAGAGTTCCAGAATCCTTACGAAACAAAACATCTTTGGAGCATATTCATGAATTATTTCAAAGAAACAATAAAGAACTCCTCAGGCATCAATCTTTAGGGTTATTCTCGATCATTTACCGCATGGAATATTCGCCGGAAAATGATTTATATCAAGCGCAATGTAAATATTTACAGCCGACCTGGCGTGAAAAATTGAATAACATTGTCGATGTGGGCATTCTGGATCGATATTGGCGGATGCATCTCAAAATGAAAGACTATGATGTTAATACTGATGAATGGAATAAACAGCCTTTTTGTTGAATGGTTTAAGTGAATCAATTTTATTTAATAAATATCAACTCTTGCATATGATTAATTTTCGAACGATGGAGAAATTTTCATTCATAAATTGTTACATCTTTCATGTTACGAATTTGAAAGTTATCAAAAACCATTCCATTTCTGAAAGTCTTGGTGTGGATAGATTTCAATAATTTGTTGGAATCAAAGACAACATCTTTAAAAGAAAAAGCTTTAAACGCTTGGCTATCAAATTTGGTAAGATTTGTTTTGGCCACACGAAGCTTTCGAAATCGATTCAAAATTTTCTGCTTAAGTTTTGATTTGGGTGACAAATATTTCAGATCACGTTCAAGCTTATTCAATGAATAATCAGTAACCATCGGACCTTGGCACTTTAATTCGGTCGGGAAATCTCGATCACACTTACATGGCCAAATTATCAATCGGGTTAGTAAATTGTCGCACAGGTTGGCTTCCTTTTCGATTGCAATGGAGGTCACCAGGTCGGCTCCGATGGTGATGGCCAGAAGCATCAGTAAAATAGTCTTGAAAAACATTTTTAGCCAGAGCGATTCGGATTCAAAAACAAGTAAAAGATGTTTCAAGCTTTTGATGGATTTTAAACTTAAAAAATAAGACAATACCGTTCTGGTTAAAAGTACGATCCACTGTTCCTTTCCAGAGAAACCTTTATCCCTGAATCGATTACCAAAATTGGCACTTAATAGGATGATAGCGATTAGCGATGGATTGATCGATCAATCAAAATTGATCCAGATAAACGCATTATTTAATTGGAAAATTATGACGTTTTTTTTTGATGATTTTTCAAAATGCAATACGATTTTCCCAGGGAAAGTGTTTCAAATAGAATTACTAGACGGCAGACTATGGGGCTCAAAATAATTTTAACATCTACACTGCTGCCATCTGTGAGCGTATAATGTGAATAGCAAAAATTTGAAAAAAAAAAATTCAAACCAATTACATACCTGCTTTTCAAACCAAATCTTCGCATCTGTGTTCGCGATTCAGCACAAATGGATCCGATCGATTGGTTTCGGGTACGGGTTTGTTATCCCTACATTGCTATCACTATGCTCCATCGGTGATTTAATATTAGCTTGAAGCTAAAAAAATCACCAACCTTGGCATTGATTTATAGAGAAAGAGAGAGAGAAAGAAGGTGGTCATAAACAAGAAAGCCAAAGAAGACAAATAAGAAAGGGGAAAAGATTAGAAACTTGTAAAGACATTTTCTTGAAAAAAAATTCCCTCCTTCTAAATTTTTTCCGCCGTCTTCGGCTGCTTGACTTTAATGCTATCAATAAATTTTAATGTCTTTCTTGTTTCTTGTTTTTTCTCTGAACAAGAACAAGATTCTAAAGGTAAAACGAACGTTCAAGGGGTTAAGGTGGGCATAATGAAAACCCATAAAAAATCTACGTTGTTTTGCTAGCAAAAAAAAATCTAGAAGAAATTCCAGAAGAAAAAAATAAAGGCCGCCACCTTTAATATATATCGAGATAATATCATCCTTTGTTAGCTGTTAATTGGGATATACTTACTACTATTATCCCTTTCGTTTCAATTTCAATTATCCACGAAAAAAGATACTTTGAACAGATTTTCACTATTTTCTGTCCGTGTTTGTTTTCATTCATTTGTCCAGAAAGCTGGCGCAAGTATTCGAGATTATCTCAGTAGTCGTCGTCGGATCCTTTGGATGCAATTTCGTACGTGTGTGGTGGTGATGTTCGGATGATGATGATGTCTATGCTATTCGACAAATAGGCTCGTTGCTAGGCAATTGTTGCCGTTTCAGGTTGGTGGTTGATTGTTTGTTATTTTTGATGCGAATCAACAAAAAAGACTACGAACACCACGACGACTGTAAAGAAAAAGAAAAAAGATCTTCAGCACGTATCACCGAATTGCGTGTGTGGTCGCCAGAGAACCGAATCAACAAAAAGTTATTAATTTTGGTTTTGTTTTCCAGATAATTATTTCAGGCTAAACGCCAATGAAGTCTCATTTGAGTGATGGTATTCGAGCTGTTTCACATTCTTGACATTAATTGATTCATCATAACCAGATTGGAAGTGTTTTTTGATTGTTTTTTTTTATAACCATACGACAGACGATAATGATGTCACGGGTTTTTATAAATTTCATCGTCTGTTGATCCGTGATCGGATGTACGTCATCATCATCGACATCATCCAAAGGATTCAAAGGATTGGTTTGTTTGTTTTTAGTGGTGGTGGTGGTGGTAGTTTATGGTTGCACTGAAATCCGAAAAACAAATCGTGACTTGTAGCATTCAACAAGTTTTAATTTACATTTTAAAAAATGAAAATATTGATACAAAATACCAAAATAAATTGTGCAATTGAAATTAAACAACAACAACAAAAAACATAAGAATCAAAACATCGACTGGAAGCATTTCTTTTCGGAAATTATAAAATCCCAAATGATTGGTCTACATACTACACAAGTATGTTTTAGCGGCTGATGTGTCAGATCGCCGGTTCCATGTACCTTGATGTGCTATATCAATCAATTTAATTCAGAAAAAGAACTCAGCAACAGCGATTACAAAAACTACGACTAAATTAAAACAAGGATCATTCGATGATGATGAAATCAAAGGTGTTGGTTGGTTGAATCAAGAAACTTGAAAACATCATCGATGATTGATTGATTGATTTCCTGAAAATAATTGCTTTGAAAGTTCAATCGAGGTACGTTCGTTTCCATAAAATCCGAGCCCTTAACTTAAAATTTAAAAAAAAAATTTTCCTTTTTTTGCAAATCGATTGCGCGATCTGCCACTCCACCAGCTCATTATAATAAAAGGAAAGGGGAGGGAGTTATAATTGAAACAACAGTATGGAGTGAATAGAAGAAAAAATAGAAGAGAGAAAGAGGAAAATATTGATTGTAGAAAGAAAAATTTTCCCTCCTCTAACCTTTTCAAACTAAACAAGTAACAAGAGGGGCGGCTCTAGCCAGCGCGTCAGTCAGCCAATAATGTTGATTTTGTGTGGCCTATAGATGTGGCCAAAAATACTAAAAAAAATTATTGCATTGGTTTGCTGCGAAGGGAGGGAACCTATTTTTGCTTTATTTTTCGCAGCAAAAATTTGTTGTTTTAGCTGCTGCTTGTTGATTCTGTTGAATCCGGTCTATTACAAGGAAGTCGATCATGGTTGATAATGATGGGATTTTCCGGTGCCTTAGTTTGTCTATGTTCTTGTTCTCTATGATTTTTGTTTTTGGCTGCCAAATTGTTTGCCTTTGCCAAATCTTCGCCAATGTTCCGCATTCGTCATTAGTACAAGGCTACAAGGTTTAGGATTATTGATCTAATAATGAAACCCTTAACCGATAACAACATCTTTATCATCATCCGGGTAATTGATACAGCCGCCAACGACCAGATCTACCCAATCCTATAGCAGGATGCGGCTCATGATGGCAAATGTTGGTGATTATGGTAATGGCGATTGTGTTGATGATAACCGACCTAACTAAAAATAAACACGGCATTCTGATGATATTACTATTCGTGTGTTAGTGTTAGTGTGTATCGACTAAAAATGTTATAATGATTAGATCGGGAAAAAGTAGGAAAAAACAGAGGCTCAACAACAACAAGGAAATCGGACATGGTAACAAGTGGTTTGGTCATTCGTTACCAACATTTTAAGGATGTCGCAGTGGTTTTTTCGGCTGAATTTCACTGAAAAATATGGAAAAATCGTTTATTCGCCAGACTAAGTCTTGACGTTTTTTTTTGTTTTGTTTCCATCATTTTCTTCCACTCTCTAAGACAATGACATTCCGGTAGCTTTGGGGGTTGAATGCTTTTTTTCCTCTTTTGGACAATATCTGTTGTGTTCACCATTGTCCTCAATATGCGGCGAGCCAGGGCAGAGAGAAAGAGCGAAACGGTGATAAATTACCTTCATGCTAACATTAGAAAGTTATGAAACAGCCAGTGATTCCAGAGAAAAAATTGAAAATTGAATTATTGAATATCATTATTGTCACCATGCGTTTCTTTTTTTCCCTGCTTTGGTAAGATTCGAAGGTTTTTTGCCTGTTTTTCTTTTCTTCTTTCAGTGACATTCATAATATCTAGCCTTATTATAATATTCAAAATTTTAACAATAATAAAGCTATTTATATGCCATAATTTTGGCCTCAAGTGTCCTGGAGAGACGATCTTTTTTGTTGAGGATATATCGCTGGACATCTTAATTTTAATAAAAACACAATATAATAATTAATAATCGAAGGATGTTCGAAAATCGCTTCTTGATGTATCGGGCACGAAACTGCCATTATTATTCATAGTTGTCATCATCATATATTCATTCTAGCCATCCATTATGGAACACCAATTCTATTGTTGGCTGTAGTGGTGATTTTATTTTTTGAAAGCTAGCAGCAGCCATCCAACATTCAATGCTGTTGATCTTTGACTTGTAGCATCTTGATCATCATCGATCCCGAACACAGTGATCATAATCAGAACTTTGTTTGTTTGTTTGTTTGGTTGGTTGGTTGGTTGGTTTGATGGTGGTTCGTTTAGTCTTTTGCTGCTCTTTCTCGCTCCTACTGGTTGTTTTTGTGGGTTATGTCATTGATAACCAACCATCATTGGAACATCCAGAACATCGTCATAATAATCTTCCATTTAGGATTTCCAGCATTGAACGCAGGATAGAAAATAGAGAAAAGGAAAATCTGGCATCAGGTCAATTAACTTGTTCTAGTTTCATCATCACTTGTTCTGATTTCGCATATCGTTTTAAATCGAATCGAAGAAATCAAATTTATCGCCTCCCCACACACCCATAATCACATTCATTTGGTGGTTAATTGCTCTAATTATCCTAATTTGTTCTTTTTTCCAAAATTCATACATTTGGGCGTGTCCAGTCGTATATTCGGCGCATGTTGGTGAATGTGGGCTTGATCAACATGAATCTGTTCAGCAATAAAGATTCAACCAATCCGGCAAACTTTGCCAGAAGCCGTTTTCAAGTGACGCCACGTGTGGATGTTGATTCGGTTAGAGAAATGACCACGACGACGACAACAACAATTATAACCACGCCAGCCACCCCTACCGATACATTGACAAACCCGATGCTAACCGGCGGTGCTAAAAAGGTTCCCTCAACGCCCACCTATCAAAGAAGCCTCAGCATCACAAACGATATCAACAACATCTATCAAGATGAACATGCACCTCCCCCAAGGTACAGTTTACCGTTGTATGAGAAATTACTGTCGGAACCAGAAGAAGAAAACTCAGCGCAACATAATAATAATAATACCATCACCACAACATCCTCATCGACCGCATCCTTTTACAACACGTTAAATTATTATAAATATAAAAAATTGAAACAAAATGAAACTTCGCTGGATACGCTTTACATTCCAATGTATATTAGGCGACCATCTGCATTCAATCCGATGTTGGGAATCTCATTCTACAACCAACGTGTTCTAGTATATCGATTCTTGAATCGGCCTACTGGTACCATTGCTGTTTGCTATCACATAGGCGTTTCAATGGCGATCATTTGTTTCCTGATCTTAACTATCATTTCCACATCCACAAGTAAGAGCCATCGTTTTGATTTCATATACCAAATTCAAACTTCAACCAATTGATGATTGATTTTTCCGAACGATTCCATAGAAGAATATTCTGAATGGTTCCTGAAATTATCAAATATCATTGATTTGATCATAATAGGATTTTTTATCGTGGAATTTTTTGCCCGTCTCTGGTCCTGTGAATGCATCTCTTACTATCGCGGATGGAAGGGAAAAATCAGATTCTTGACCAACCCTTTGAGGATAATCGATCTTTGTATTATAATAATCAGTCTAGGCGTTTTGATCTCAAATACCCAAGGAGAACTGTTCATAACATCTTTACGGGGTGTACGCTTCATACAAATATTTCAAATGATTCGTTTGGATTTCAAACGTTTCCGCCCATTCCGTATGATGGCATCGGTTATTTATTCACAAAAAATCCATTTAGCCATCGTCGTCTATCTTGGTTGTTTGACGTTGATTCTGGTTTCCTTTTTGATTTATTTTGTGGAAAAAGATCATAATCCGGATTTTGAGAGTCTAGCTGGAACCATGTGGTAAGCAGTTTGGAATTGATCAACCTTGAGAAAATTTTAAGCTTAAATTCAAATTGATTTATTCAGGTGGGCGGTGGTAACATTATGCACAATCGGCTATGGTGATATGTATCCGAAAACATCGTTGGGTAAATTTCTCACCTGTATCTGTTCGGTGGTGGGTGTGTCCATTTTTGCATTACCGGCGGGCATCCTGGGCACCGGATTAGCATTGAAAGTGCAAGAACAACAAAGGCAGCTGAAAATCAGCAAACGAAAACAACCGGCGGCCAGATTGATACAAGCCGCTTGGAGGTTGTATGTTGCTCAACAAGAATTATCGCAAAGACCGCCGACCAAGCCAACGTTTCAATTGGGAAACGGTAATGTTGTGAAAATTGGAGGTGGTGGTACCGGGGGAGGAGGGGGAGGAGGAGGCGGCGTAAATCAAGTAGGAGATTCGAATATCAATTATCGTTCGGTTATCTGGAAACGATACGAATCGAACAAAAAGAATTGCAAAACAAAAACCCTGAGCCTTAGAGAGATGAATGCGTTGATGTTTTTGTTTTCGGTCAAATTTTGCATCGCCAAACGTGATTTTGTGAAAGCATTCAAACCATTTAGCATACAGGATGTACTAGAACAATACGCTGCCGGACATGTGGACATGTTGGCCAAGATTCGCATCATGGATAATCGTTTGGAAAAGATTCAGTGCAATACAATGTCAGGCAAAGCTCAACACGAGATACGGTTACGTTTTGCTAATCATTTGGCTAAACTTGAATACGAATTCCAAAAAATGCAAACTAACCTGAATGATTTGGCACAGAATCAAGTGAAATCAAACTTGATGATGGAAAACTTGTTGAAATATTTGATGAATGAAAGATCGAGATCCGATCGGATCGAACCAACCAAGAACCGGATACTCTTTGATCATCATTCTGGTCTGAACGATGATGCTTCAGCAATGATCAGAAGAAGGAGCAAAACCTTTTGAAACACCGGTGAAGAAAAAAAACGTTTTCTGGCGCCATTGTCATTCTTGTTGTTGTAATTTTTTGGGGCTTGAAATAAATTATTATTTTTTATTATAAAAACGGAGCGTTGTAATTATCGTTTAGAGGCGTGATCATATCTAAGGCAATACAAATAAGTTAAATATATCATCAAACGAATCACTAACATTGCATACATAGCCGAGTTGATCCACCACAAGTCTACACAGATTGGAATTGATGGATCAATGAGAAAAAATGCAACCATAGATGCGATCACACACATGGTCTTACCTTGTCTAATGCTGAATTGGAATGAGAACGAAATGAAGAAGCACAATACTGTCAAATCCACCAACATCAGGAAGCATTTTTCCAAACTGGCCAATCCTAGGTTCGAATAGGGTTGGTTATTATCCATTGATGATGATGTTGATGATAATGCTGATGATTTTAGCCAAGAAAAATGCCGATATAATATACGGATGGCCATGATGGCAACGAAAAATGAATAACAAAATGCTAACCAATTATGTTTGATCACCATCAAATAGTGACCATCGTAAATAGTTGGCGTGAACAGGAAACACATAATAGACAGGACTAGGCTAATCCATGCAGTGAATAATATGCAACTGGTGGACAAAATCAATTTGGTGATGGGCCATTCATCGATTTGTGGTTGTGCATCAGAAAATGACTTCAATTTTTGGGGGCCGGATTTCGGTTGTTGTACACTCATATTTTTTATTTGATCGCCGCCCTAAAAAGTAAAGACAACTTATAAAGCCCATAACCAGGCACACTATAAAAGAGGCCAATAGCTAAACAAATTTAAGTTTAATTAGGAAACAAAGAGCACGCCCTTTATTTTAATTTCATTAGTCTTAATATGCGGAAAAAATCGTGCCTATATTTACAGAAACCAATATGCATCTTAAAACTATCCCATAAAATTATAGCGCATGTTTGAACAATGAAACAGTGCACGCCCATTATTGCCAATAGTACTGTTGCTGTTGGCAGTGGGCGCGTTGGTTGGAAGTGTTGTGGAGGTTAAAAATTGTCCTTGCTGTCGTTTACACTGAGCATTTTTCATTCGAATTATCAAACAGAAAACCAAGGAGAACAATGATATTTGAATCAAACAGAAACCGGCGCATAGTATTAGCAAACTATTTGGTTCAAAACATACAAAATTCCTATTGGTGATCGATAGTATTCGATACAAGCCACTCCAACTACTTCCGCCATCAGAATCAGAATCTTTTGGTAATCTGGGAGATCCAACACTGTGAAGAGAAAATTTTTCGCTTTCCGGCGTGTCCAAGGTTGGTGGCGGTGGAATTGGTTGAGATAGTCCACGTATCACCAATGATTTCGTAAGCTTGGTCATGGTAATAACGCCATCATTTCCATCATCGTCTTCTTGGTCTTCGTAAATAGCATCTGCATCACCGTCATTGTTGAACAACGATGTCCTTGTCCGTCTTTTTCTTCTTCTTCTTCGTTTTCGTCTTCTTTTCCCATAGGAAATCACAGTTTCGACACCTTGAAAACTACGTCCATTGGTCACTTGACACTGGACCTTTGAGCAAACAAACAAGACAAGAGAACAAATACAAACATCGATAATAAATACATCAAACAATCGGAAGCGTTTTTTTTGTGGCGAATTGGATACAACAATAGCCTTGATGAGTGTCCATCAACAACTATGTTTCATGATTGCACATAATTACCGGTTTGCATTTGTCCAGACAAGTTTCCACTTCAACCTGTATTATCAAATATGTTCCGCCGGTAAATGTGAATGCTTCCAGATATGATTCAAGCGCTTTACCGTTGCCATTCTCTCCATTCAGTAGGCGTACTTCGCGCATCATTTTCATTTGTGATGGACATCTTTGTATTCATTTTAAAAGCAAAGCAATATGAAAAGAAGAGGCGGAGAAAATAAATCAAACCAATAATTGGTTATAAGCACAAAAACAGATGCATGCGCAAGTCTGTTCACGCCTACCCACCCTTTGCTGTCGATCAATGTGAAATTATTATTAGGATTAAGGCTATCTTTCGCCAGAAGATTTCGGACAAATATTCCATAGGTTTCTTCATCACTCATTCGTATCTGTACACGGATTATATCACCAACGGAAACTTCATCCAGATCATTACCATTTTGGTCCACAATGTGCAATGATAATTCGGGTAATTTGGCTGTTCCTTTTAGTTTATCAGTGGAAACATCTCTTTAGGGTTCCAATTGTTCAAAGAAAGAATCAAAGTTTCCAGGTTGAATCGACCGATCCAATTACAATAACAATAATGATTACCCTTGAATTTTGAGATCAACTTGTGCAACGCTAGCATTGTGAAGATCAAATTTACAATAAACACCCAAAGCTAGATCTTTGGTGGTCAACACTAGATCATGATGTTGAATGATGATATCGTTGGAGAAACGTCCTGGTGTTGATTGTCTAGTTCCACAATGGTTTTGATTGGACACAGAAGAAGAGTATGGAACGGACAATTGAAAATTAAGCTCGTTGATCACATCATTCACACAGGTTTTCGGCTGAGATTGAGCGTAGATTTTCCCGTTGAACATTTTGCTAGTTTCGATTTGGATACGCATCATTTTCGATTGACAAGAAACAGTTACATTATAACAAGTTGAGATTTCAAATGTGACAGCCTCTTCATCAAAAGCATATGGTTCCAGCATATGATTGGTGGATGCTTCACTCAGATGGCTTCCGCTGCATTGCCTCAATGTCCTATCAAAATTGTACGATTTACAAGGTCTTTTATCGGCCAAACACAATTCTCTGCATTGACTGTGGCTTTCGATATCGGTCTCGATCCAATCCATCAATTTTAACCGGAATTTTTTGATCTTTTTGAAATGACAAAAACTCCTTGGCTCTGTCCGGCCATCACCCCCAATTTTTATCCAAAAAATCTAGATCAAAACCGGGAAATCCTAAATCAATCAATCAGACTCACCTGGAACGCATTTGTTTTCCATGTAATAAATTTTTGATTTAGATTCCCGATCCTCCGGAACCGGAACAAATCTGGGCCGGCCACGTGCCGACTCGATCGAGCTATCAGCCGCCGCGATGGTCTGCCGGTTCATATTACACAGCGTGCATTGTTGATTGGTTTGGTTGTACAATGCAGAACGACAAACAAAATCAACTGCTTGACCAGAGAAAGAATCCGGCCAATTTAAACATAGTTCAGCGCATTGTTGAACTGTTGGTACGTTTGGTTTGATTATTGTTTCGACAACGGAATCCTGGCTGATTCGCCATCCAATGACCGTTTCAAAAGCCCAAGGTTTAAGGGTACAATCGTAGGATATCGGATGCGATATCATCTTGTTGTTAGAGTTGAGGCAGATTTTTTTGGCAAAAGTATTGAAACTGTTGGAAGTGGAATTTGAGCCAGAACGGATCAGTCTAGCCTCGGACAATGATGATGATTGAAACTGTTGTTCATCAATTATTTCACAATCAAATCCATTGTAATTAACGCCAAGGCAAAACGGTCGTTTTCTACAATCATCAAGACACTCATATAGATTGCTTTGATTCTTCTTATTATTATTGTTAGTGTTGAAACCCATAAAATCAAGCTGCTTTTGCTCTTGGTATTTTGGATTCGGTTCTTCATCGTTATTTTTGTTGTTATTATTCCGAACGAATACATATCCATCATAAAGTTGGAACGTTTCTAGATTGCATCGTTTCTGGCCATCTTTATGAGGATGATGATGCTGATGCTGATGGTAGTAGTGGTGTTGATTTAAATTTGTAATTTTTTCTACGGTTCACAAACGGAAAAGAAGAAAAAATAGAAATTGATTGGTCAATTCCGGATCACCAAAAACATCAGGCAAGGTTGGTCGCAAAAGAATAAGAAAAAAAAATCAACGAAAGAAAAGAAGCAAGAAGAAAATGAAAATCGTTAATAGTTAATACTTGTTGTTCTCGTTGTTGTTATTGGCTGATGTTTGGAATACAAATTAGTCGATGCAGAATCCAAAGAAGAATAAGAATCAGAATCAGAATCGACCAATTCGGCTAGTGTTGAAACGAGATCGCCGAACAGCACCGCCAGCAGCAGCAAGAATAAAGCAGACGCCCTTCCGTCCCCCAAATTTATTGTTGTATTGTGATACATTTTTGGAAAACTAGACACACCCTCACAAACACAGATCAATTAGCGAAGATTGTTTTGGGTTTTGATCGGAATCGGATTGGCCAAACGATACCAAAATAACATTACATAACACGATAATAATTGCCACGACTGTAGATCATTCATCTTCAGATTAGTCGGAACTTCCAACTTCTTCCGCCGACCAATAAGATGAAATTTTCAAAAAATTTGAACAATGGCAGTTGAAAATACGATAATATGTTTTTGATGGCCAATCAAACGATCTGAATCCGAGTGGAGCTGCTTTTGTTCTTCGGCCAGCTTTTAGTCCAAATCCTTTTCGCTTTCTCGCCTTTCTTGTTTCGCTTACGCTTGATTTCGTTTGATTTTTGATTTTCGTTTTTTTTCTCAGGGAAAACGTTCAAAAGACACAAAAAAATCTGACGAAATTGAAGATTTAATTTATGGTGGATGGCTGAATGAAGAGTTATTGGGCCTTATTTGCTGGTGGCAAAACAGCACAACGAAAACAACCAAGAGAAGATAATGATGATGAAGATCGTCGAGCCATCCGAGCGACCGACCGACCGACCGACCAACCAACCAACCAACCATCCAGTCAGCCAACCAACAGGCCGACCGTTTTTGAAATTAAACGACAACTAGCAATGTCTTTCTCAGTTTGGTTCGGGTTCGGTTGGTTTAACAAAATTTAATTTCTTTAACTTTTTTTTGATTTCAGATTTTTTGATGATGATGATGATGATGATGATGATGATGGTGATGATGTTTCTTCGGAAAGGTTTATAACACTTCTGTTTCTTGTTTGTCTGGAAGGGTCTTGAAGACTGAAGCCTGTCTGAATGGTCGAACGAACAAGAGAAGAGTGGGTACACGAAAAATTTCGAATCAAAAGCAAAAGGTTGAAGGCCACCAGAACGCGAGAGAGAGAGAGAGAAAGAGAAAGAAGTTCAAACAACAAGAAAGCTGGACTTCATCTTTGCAGCCGAAAAGGTGGAAATAAAAGTGGAAAAAGTAGTTTTCCTCTTTTTCGGCAAAGACCCATCATCATCATCATCATCATAATCATCATCTCTCAACCATGGTAGATGTGGTGGATTTATTTATCATTGTTGTTATTGTAACAATAATGCCAACAATGATGATGATGATGATAATAATGTTTTTTTCCACCATCTATTGATATCACGGCATTTGGCCAGCAACATCGGTTCTTTGAGGGTTAAATAATTTCCACTAATTCTGTATCTACCTCTTCATGTTATGGTCGTCGTCGTCGTCGTTGTTGTTGTTGTTGTTTTCATTACCTGTGTTATATTGTTATATATTCTGACCACTCTCTATTACATAACAACGACCGTGTCCGTGAAAAGCGCCAGAAACAGAGAAAGAGATGTAAATCATAATGAAAGACATTGGAAAAGCTATAACATCATCCACCTGGAATTACCTGTAAAAAAAGAAGAAGGAAATATAAATGGCCAGCGGCCAAACAATGCAAACATATTAGGATGATTATCCGGCAGTTTGCTGAGACAGTCTGGCCAAATCGTGTTGACTTTCTCGAATTTCTTATTGGACTTTTTCCTTTTTTTTGGCGATCTATCTATCTATATCCGGGAGTTCAAAAATCAAAACCAGGAAACTCTTTTCGGGTCATCCGATCCGAATGTCCGATCTAGATCGTTCATGTTTGTTGGTCCGGGTGTGTCTTGGTTGTTACCGAAACCACCGCTTGAATGATGTTGATGATAATCATGTGAGAACGAGAACAAACCACCACCACCAGGACCGAATCTTAATGATACAAACAAAAAGTTATGCACATCTGGTTACACGATCATTTATGGTCTACTTAAAGAAAAAAAATTCCCAAAAGATAATCAAGAGTTGAATGTTAATTAGGGGAAAATGAAGATGGTTGCGGTAGCAAGTTTTAGTGTTTAATTTTAAGGATTATCTTCACACGCACAATGGCATCGGATGCTAAAACAACTAGGTAAATGGAGTAAAAAAGCATTCCTAGCATGCTAATGATGATAGATACCCCGACAAGAAAGAATGCATCTTCTCTAATGACACTGGATACATTGTGTGAAAAATTTGGTTGTTGTCTTTTTTGGTCTCTTTGAAAATTGAAACAAACCCCAACACGGTCATTTTGTTAAATTCAAAATCAACAACCGACCGACTGACAAGAATTCATGCGTGTCTTTTATTATTGACCTAGGTGGTGTGACCCAGAAGCTTAGAGCGTGTTTGAAGTTTCTTGACATTAACCTGGAAAATTTCAAGTCCAAATAAGACATGAACCAGACATTTGCAGTGGTCATTTTGAAGAAATTCGAGAAAAGATTTAAATGAGATCAATCAATTGAGCAGTAATCAATTTCCCGAAACAATCGATCGATTTCCAAATACTTTGGCCATCAAAAGACAATTACTTTTTTCTCTGTTCGCTTTAACAACTTGTTGAATAATATGCCAACCAAAAGCATCGAGATATTTAGGAATGGTCATGATGTACGATGATTAGATGGTGGTTATAATCATCATAGAGACAGTCTGCACAGATGATCACAACAACCAGATCAATGCTTAATCGTAAAGCATTTGAAACGGTACATTGAATATCACTCGAGGAAACAAAAACAATCTTTCTTGGCGCGCGAGCAATAACATTTTGCGGAGATAACAAATTATTATCATTATGATCACCACCATCATCTTTATGATTGTGGTAGGATATCCGAACCAAGGACATAAGGATTCACCAACCAAAACCCGAGCACAGAACTTGTTTTTTTTTGTCGGGCGGTTGAAACCACTTAAAATTTGGCAGTTTTCGTGCTGCCTAAGTAGAGAGTTTGGCTTTCACAAGAGGTTTGCTCTATAATTTACATTCTGAATTTGTAAATTCCGTTTTTCATTCGGTTCTTGCTCAGCTTGTTGTTGGTTGTTGTCCGAACGATTATGCAGACATTACACGCGAATAAGATGGCAGAAGATGAAGATCAAGAAGAACTTGAAGAAGAAGACAATCGACCAATAAACAAAAAGGCACTTCTTGTTGTTGAATAATATTCTCTATATTTGAGGCTGAATGATGATCATGATGGCCATCGCACTCGTCCAAGTCGATTGCCCAGCAGTGACCAACGCCAACGCTTGTATGTTCAATGTTGAACAAGGATGATCATCATCATAATAATAAAGATAATAAACACATTGCATGCCCCCCCTTAGTGGTTGGACGCATTCCGAATGACCAAACACAGCTATAAGATGGCCATTCCCCAATCTAAAACCACCGCACCAAACACAATCAAACAATGGAGATTGTGGATTGTTCGAAATAAAATGAATGAATGGAATTTGAAATGAAAAAAATATGAATTTGATTAATATTAATATTATTATTAATAATAATAATATTTCCCGAACAGAATCAAATCAAAAATAATAAGAACAACGCATTTAGAAAACAAAAAGACAATGGATGATTGTATTTGTATTTGTGTGATTCGATTAAAGCATTTACGTTTCAATTAAATAGAAAGCTTTTCTTATACATTTTTATTTTTCGGTTCTGCTTAAAACATTCTAAATCGTCTCAACAATGGTATGGTTGTCCTCGACCACAACGGTGGCCTTAACAATGAAAATCGTTGTGGTGGCCGTTGTGAGTGGCCGCCGAGCTGATCGTTTCCGGTCGCGGTGATAGGAGTGTTTCCGGTCTCCGATGCCATTGCTACATCACCACTATTTCCTCCCATTCCGATTCCTCTTTGTTGATTCAACCGATTTCCTTGATTCCAATCAGCACGAAAATTCTGGTATCCATTGAGGCGTCCATTGCCGGGATATCCACCGCCATTATAACGATTATTACTCTGATCATAATAACCGGCCAAACCACCACCGCCCATGCCTGTGCTGCCACGGTCCCAGATCATTCCATCATCATCAATCATATTGGTGTTTGGACTTTGGTCCGTTTCTTCTGGACCAACGTTGTTATCAAAATCTTGTATTGGAATGTTGTTCTTGTTGTTGTTGAAACGAACATTGGACAAAGTTCTTCCTAATCCTCGTTGATAATACAAGCTAGGGTTCATCCATAAAGCATTACGCCTTTTTCGCCTTCTTCTTCTTCGCCGGCCGACCAAAAATTTTTCAATATCATTGGTCGATTCGGTTGTTGTGGCTGCATCATTATTGTTCTTGTTATTCTGCTGGTTTTGGGCGCCATTCATGCTATTTGCGTTGGAATTCGACTGAAATCCATTCAATCCTGAGTTTTTATTCGGATTGTTCGGATTACCTGGCCATGAATCCAATCTGGTTGCATTGATCCCGTTCGACTTTCGAACATTGTTTCCACGTCCTGCACTTGGTTGACCAACATCGTCATTTCTACAATCTCTCCAACGTCCAACATTGGTCTTCGGCGGTGATCGTGGTGGTGATTGAGGGCCAACACCATTACCAGGGGGATAATCGATACACAATCTATTTGGTCTGGAATTTTCGCCATTTCGATTCTGACGGATATTGTGGCGAATATTCTGGTTGTTTTGCTGGCCATTTGCACAATAATTTTTAATATAATTAGGTTGCATACCGATCAAATTGATGGTGATAGCCAAGCTCCAAATAATCGAATACATCAATAATGAAGAAAACTTTTGCATCATTTTTCGAGCAGGTAAAATTTTCTTGCAAAACTTTGAAATGAAAATACCCAAATACTTTCTCCGAGCAAGTCTCCATAAGATCTTTTTTTTAAAAAAGCTTTATATAATACACCAGCGCAGGTGGAAAAACATTTGAAAATCAAAATGAAAACCAGCTTGAATTTAAACAGAAAACACAAATCTCATTTTTCAAAATCATTCAAATTATTTTTGAATCATTCGTCTTTCTGGAAATATATTCTGTATTTCCACTGAATCGCATAAAAATAGATGAAAAATACTTTTTGAACAAGCAAACAAGCATTTTGAACAAATATAAAATCTCAATGATTAATTGATTTCTTCAAAAAAAAACCAGCCATTATTAATCTTTGAATTCAAATTTTATTTTAAATGAAAAAAATAATCACCAAAGCATGCGCGTTGGCCTGGGCGTGATCTCCAACTGCTGCTGAACAAACACACAGCCAGCCCGAAAGCTGATGTTGGCATTACAATTAGCCGTAACATAAACAGTGCTTTTCATTATGGACACACTATTCCCATACTGAACTAAAGCGAAATGGGAGGAACCATCAGAGTGACAAAGAGTCAGTCCAGGTCGAACCAATCAGAAATCAGGAAGAAAATCGTAATGCCCCCAACAGCCAGAACAGTGCTAGTGTTGATTGGTTATAATGTTATTGAATGGGTGGTTTCAATCACTATTAATCCTAATTATTAATTCAGAGCTTTAGCTGAATCTGGTTTAGACCTAGATTCTAAGACTTTGGCCAAAATTACTTAATTGAAGCCTAGATGTGGTGACCTTAAGTTATTCCAGAGTCAATAATGATAATGATTATGATGATAATAATGTTAATCAAAATCAGAAAAACCAAAGCATAGGGTTTAGTATTCTTGCTGTTGTAATTCTTATTATATTATTATTAAAAACTAATGTCAGCTGAATTATTTAACACATTCTGTTTGGTGGCGTTTCTGAAACATCACCACAAAAACCGAGACAAACAATACTACATTCTAGTTAAACATAGTATTCAAACTAATTGTCCTATCCTGAATGAAAGAAAGAATTGTTGAAAGAATTCTGGATTCTGCCAAAACCAATATAAGAATAATGTATTAGATGATGCGGCTGCCAAAAATGCTGCTGCTGCTGCTTTTAACACTGATTCGGCCAACCAGAGCCTTTCACACCACCCTAAACAACAATTATAATAATTACAGCAATCATCATAAAGCTTAATAAAATTAACTAAAATGGTCAGTTTTGTGATGTGATGTGTCCAGTTAGCAGAAATAATACAAAATAATGAAGATTGAGAAAATAAAGGGCCCAAGAATTTGGTGTACGCGTGGACATTGGCCATATTAAAAAAAGTGGAAATGTCCCAAAAAACGGATCTTACTCTCGGACTTCCAAAACCCGAGGATCCTTGAGACCATCATCATCATAATTTCATGGTGAAAATAAAAAGATGAAATGGAAAAAAAGTTTTTGTTCTTCGGCGGGAAAAAATTGGTTACAACATTTTAGCACACATGCAGTAAAACAAGAGGGTTAAGTGCGAATGGAATTAAGTCAATTACTTTTAGAAACTTTTATAAGCTCATTCAAGTGTCCCGGGTGAATCATGTCATGCCAGCTTCATGAACATTCTCAAACTACGGAATAAAGTTTAAGGAATTGAGAATTGTAAACTAACATGACGATAATATCGATTGAAGAATGGTCAATAATAATAATAATATGAATGATTATGACATGCACTAGGATGGATATTTCATATTCTGCATATAAAATCAAAATTTTAAAAAATGGATGGATTCTAACACAAGAAGAGTTTTACTGGAAGTTTGGGAATTTGCTCGCGATTCTCGAAGCGGATAGTTTTTTCCTGCCCTTATCAGTTCTCCGTCCAGCACAATATTTTTTTCGAATATTCTTTTTATCCGGCAAAAATGTGTTTGTGCGGATTTTTCAAATATTTTTTGCCAAAAAAAATATTATTTCTCTTTTGCTCAGAATGTCTGGACAGCTGAAATGATAAGGATACGAAAAGACTGGTCGATGTTGTTTGTCGATTTTGTACGATGATAACTGGTTCGGATGAAGGAAGTCTACTTTCGGAACACTAAAAGGACCACTACTTTTGAAAAGCCAATAATAATAATAATAATGAATAAAAACAAGCAACTTGATGAGGATGCCAAAAGGATAACTAATTCTTAATAATAATTGAAACCCTTGAAAGCTATTGATTCAATTTAGGCAGACACCTATCTTCTAGGAAAGAGGTGAGCAACCTTTTTAATCAACGGGCCAATTTAAATTTTTAAATTTTTTTGCGGGCGGGTCAAATAACATTGGACCAATCAGAGAGAGGAATACACCTTCTTCTCCTATTTATAGTGTATCTATTCATCAGGTCGAATCACAATGTGGACCGATCGGAGAGAGGAATACGCCTTCTTCTCTTATATATACTGTATCTAGTCATCAAGTCGAAACACAATGTCAACCAATCGGAGAGAGGAATACACCTTCTTCTCCTGTTTATAGTGTGTCTAGTCATCAGGTCGAATTACAATGTGAACCAATCAGAGAGGAAAACGGTACTTAAAGGCATCAAACATGCACAGAAAAGTACTGGTTAAAGCTGTTCGCTTTTCATAGTGCTATAGTGTGTCTCGTCATCAGGTCAAATCATCACAATGGACCAATCAGAGAGAGAAATATAGCTTCGTCTCCTGTTTAAAAATGCTTGGTGGGCCGCACTAAAATGTTTGATGGCCACGGGTTGCTCACCCCTGATATAGGAAATAATAAATAATAATAAATAAGAATTTCACACAAACACCTACACGCGGCAAAAATATCTTTGTGTCGTTTTCTTGATTCGATTGGATTCTTTGTGGTGATAATGATGTTCAGAATCGAAAGTTGAGAACCATCTCGAATCTGATGCTGTTGCTTGGTGGGGTTCCCTATGCTTCGGAAGTGGTGGTGATGGTTTGACTTCTCAAAGATTAGGAATCACTGAGACACTCAGACTGAGTGTTGGTCAACAGTGGAAGTTCCGCACACAAACACACCCTCGCCACTTACTTATACAAAAAGGCTTATGCGGTTTTGTTGGTTGGTTGGTTGGCTGCTAGAATTTATAACTAACAAAATTCTTCAAATAGAAGAATTAATTAAAAGATCGTGCAGAGAAAATAAGAAGCAAACGTTAAGTTTCAAGAGACAGAAATGAGACTACCCGAAGCCAGCTTGAAGCCCTGAAGACACAATGAAATCATGGACTAGCATGATGATGGATGTTGGCTGATGGTTACTCAATGCGTTTCCAGACCATATTTTGGCGGTCGCCGACGGTTAATAACGATGGTGGACGATCCAAAGCCGACAACGTTTAGTGGCCAAATAAACTTCATCCAGAAGAAGCTACTATTCTGGGATCCGGGCACGAATATTCTGCTTGTTTGGTAACCAACCCACCCTCGCCGAACAGAATGAATTTTTCCTGGTGATGAGCAGCAATGTTCTTGCACTCGGGCAAAAGCAAAAGTGTTCTTGTATTCTCAACTTAAGTTACCAAAAAAACAAGAAGAAGTTGAAGACGACGAATAAGAGGAAAAATAGTTCCACCCGTTACAGACTATCAGCCACGACGAATATGGATGAACATAGCACAAGCCATTGCGTCAAGCAAACAGGGCCCAATGGCATACGAATGGGCCAAGACTTTTTGGCTGGGTGTTTGTGGGTCTTTTTGGATAAAACCCGAATTTTATCCAAAAAGAGAGTGAGTGAAAAAGAAGAAGAAGAAGGAAAAGATAGAAATTCAAACACAATAGGTTCCAGAATAAGAACATTCCCACACTGTGGTGGTGGCGGTCGGTTGAACAACATACCAACACGCATCTGCTCCAGAACGATAGTGAATTTTTCTCTAGGATACTCTCTGGTTAGGCTGTGGCCACAAGACAAAAGACAAAAGACATGCGTTACCGAAGGAAAAAAATGCCAACGATACATCATCAAAGAATAGAGAATAACTGTTTGGATTTGATTTCCCGAAAAAAACAACATTCTTAAAGTAGCAGCAAAGATTCAAATGGAACAGTAGCAGATGAAATTGCCAATATCTTTGGCTAACAACCGGGGAACGAATGGAGAAGGCACATTCACATCCACAACATCATCAGTAGCCGATGTGATGAATTGACCGGAGCAATGGGGATGGTAAAGAAAAAAAGATATAATGGACCTTATATCGTTTCTTCGTTTATTAATCTTTATCTGTCGGAGAAAAATATTGCCATTCCAAAAAGTGGACACTAGTTTTGGAATTGTTTCCCGAATATTCTCTACGATGGATATTGCACAAACCCCATTATTCAAAGATGATGTCCCAAAGGACATAAGCGGCTATCTTGTGTGAAAAAAGAAGAGAAAAAACAGATAAAGATTCTGTCTTGGGTTATGTGGTGGAATTCTTCTTCGGGCCGGTATTACACTCGAGAACGGTGCAGGAAAAAACCTATAATTGAAATTAGATCAATTGAAGCATTCCAAGTGCTTGCGAAAATCTTGAGCCACACCCACTCATCTCTCTTGAGGGAGTTATTCAAGGAAAGTGTGCTTTTTCGACCAAGAGAAAAAAAGAGCTTCTAGTAGAATCAATAAATGTGCATGTATCTGTGGTGTGAGTAGGACAAGCTAAGCCAAGAACGATTATGAATTCCATAATTCATAATTCATGCAAAATGAAATGAAAAAAAAAATTTGAATGATGGATGCACGTTGTGCGCGTATATGTGCATGCGTGTCACGATTGATTATTGAATTCAAATTCAATTACTTATATTGTTCAAAAAAAAATGAAAATAGATTGATGGAACATTCGAAACATTCAATGGAAGTTCAATGAGCCAAATTTGATTTTGGCTTTTGATCTGCTTTTTGTCTTTTTCTGCCTCTCCACATTCTCTGTCGGTTTCTCTTATACCTATACGTGTGTGTCAGATGTTTGGCGTTTCAATTGGGAAACTTGAAAAGGTATCACCCTAACACATCAAATAAGGCTAACAATCAAGGCGTTTCGGGTATCGGTAAAAAGGAAACTTGTGCTGGAATGCCTCCTGACAAACACACACACATGCAGCTAGACATAGATCTAAGAATCGAGAATCAAGAATAATAAGAAAAACGAGTATATTCTAGTAGGATGGCAAATCGAACCACCAAAAAGAACAATCAACTTGGATGATTGTGTGGGTGTGGAATCGCACCGAACACTAAGATAAAGATGCCAAGGGGAAGAAAGAGGGAACAAGAGACAAAAGGAGAAGGTGGAAGATAGGGAGTGGAAGATTAGTGATGCTTGGATAATTGAATAAATAAATAAGGTACCATCAATGTTGGGAACAACAACAACAACAACCAAAACGACAACCAGGCAAGCAAGCAATCTATCTTGGATTGGTTGATGGCCCCTCTCTTGTTTGTTTCTGGCCCGATTCTTGAAATCGAGATGTTTGTCTTAACATCTTATCTTATTATCATTATTACTATTATTGTTAAAACAGTTTTGTTCGGTGAATAAGATAAGAGACATGAAGATGTAGGAAGATGAAGATGGAGAGCCGAAGATATCCTAGATATGCAAATCTCCGGAGAGAACAAGTGAATGATAAAAGAATACAGACAGACAGACAGACAGAGAAAGAGAGAGAGAGAGAGAGACAGCGAAGATATTCTGGCAGCTTGATGCCGCGACCAAGTTTGGTTATCCAATCAAACACTAACGGAAAACAACATATCTAGGTTCCCCATCTAAGAAGAAGACAAATTGTTTGAAACAAAAAAGGCCGACAATCCCGAAGAGAGAGAGAGAGAGAGAGAGAGAGAATGCTCATTTTATTACAAAGTCAAAAGTCTAAGAAATTAACCCTTGGGAACCTGAACTGAAACAAAATGGAGCGCATTGAATTATAATCAAAAAAATATTATAGTCAAAAACCAAAAGAATCAAAAACTGTAATCATCCAAATTAGTTTTCTGTATGTTTCCCTTATAAAAACACCAGGTCAACTGTCGTTGTCATTCAAACCACACAGATTCGAAATTGTCGGAACATATTACATAACGGTGAACAATGGCCAGGAATTGTGAATTGGAGCATCGGAGTTTCTTGTTTCCGTTGTTGTTTGTATGGTAAATTAATTATTATTTCAAATGTTAAAGTATTTGTCTGTTCAAACTACATTTCCGAGCCTGAAGCATCAACTAACACTAGCACAATGATGATGATTATAATGGTAGTAACAAGAAAGTGAAGGAAAAAAGAAGAGAATAGAATGATGAGATTAATAATTAATAATTAATAATGCTTAATTTTATTCCCTGTTCTTCATTCATTCATTATTGTTTGGTTTGCGAGCTTTTCAAAGCCCGCTAGCTTAGCCGACACAAGCACATGCATGCAGAATATACTGATGAAATTAGCTTCGCTCTCATTGTTGTATTCTGAGAATATCATTCTCCTTTAGACTACAGCTACAGTTCCCAGGACATTCAGAGTTTCGAACAGGACCAAGCGAAGAAGAGGACAACGGGACAGGTTGGATTAAAATAAAACGAAAAATTTTCAAATGATTTTGTCGAGAAACCCTCTGAAGAGCTGGCTTTGCGCTGATGTCCAATGAGGACTTTTTTATGTGTGTGGAAAAGTTAATGAAAATAATTTTCTGTGAAACAAAATTTATTAAAACAGGACGATAGAATGGCTGCCTGGATGGCTGCCTGGCCCCTGCTGTTCACAGATCCTTTCAAGTATGAATCTTGAATGAAAGAAAAAACAATTGAATTGAAAAGCGAATTCTATAAAAATAAAATCTATCTATCTTTGGTGAATCCTCGATCAAACACAATCGAATCGGAAGGAAAAAAATCAAAAATCTTTTTTTCCATCGATTCCCAGATTCACAAAATGGATGCCAAGTGTAGAGGAAGAGTGAGAAATCGCAGATTTTTATTTAATTTTCTTTCCCAGACACAAAAATCCATCTGACCAGAACAACAATTCATTTTGGCCATCGACGTGGCCCTACACTGTTTTGGGCGTCATCTCTTAAGGCGCCATTGTTTTGGTGATGATAAAAAATTAATAATAATCATAAGAATAATTAGATTCAGTTTTGAAAAAAAAACAAGAACAACAAGAATTTTGCTCAGACAATCAAATCGAGAAAGAAAATGAAAAGGACAGAAAAAACTTAATCTAAAATTTATGAGATATCCCAAAAGGGTAGCGCAGTTCTGTGGTTGGTTCATGTCGTACGTCTTTGCTTTTCCTAGATTTCCTTGATTCCATCCCCCTTCCTTGTTCTTTAGTTCTTAGCTAGAGTATTTTTTTCCGTTCTGGCGGAATATTAATAATTTTCACAGCAAAGACTCTTAAAAGTAATAAAATATACTGTCAAGTCGAATATAATAAATGTCTGTCTATCTTTGTCCAAAAATCATGGCTCTCTTTCAGTTCCAGTGAGGGAAAAAGAGATGCCAGGAAAACTTTTAAAATCCTAGTCCATGTCTTGAACTTTTGATCCTGGCCAATCAATTTGTTCTATTTGTTCAAGGTGTGTTCGAGGTTGAAAACGGTTAAAAGAAACCATTTCAAAGAGCAGAACGTGCAGGAATTCAACCAAGAGCTGGTTGGCTATGTGAAAAAATCTTCACCAACTTCAAAAACACTTTGTTCATATTGTTTTTTGTTTGGTTCTATTCTAGGTTGCGTTTCATTGTGGTATCTTTTTTTTCTCTTTCTCATCTCTCTCTCTCTCTCTCTCTCTCTCTCTCTCTCTCTCTCTCTCTCTCTCACACACACACGCACATGCTGAGAATTTAATTCAATTTTTCTCGGGCTCTTCTAGCACACATTCCACGGTAAAAATCTAATAATAATAATAATAATGGTGTTGAAGTTTCACAACATTGTTGCAAAAAAATAAGAGAATCGAAGAGAGCGAGAGCGAGAGAGAGAGAGAGAGAGAGATTGGTTACAAATAGTTTCACGCTTTCTTCATATGTGGGCGGAGATTGCCCAGAGAATTCCGGACACAAAAGAATCGCGTTTCTGAGAATCCAGACTTTGAGACAAAGCAAACAACAACCACCACAAGCAGTAGAATGAATCCACAGCTAGAAATCTTGAAACGGAGAGCCAAGAAATGTTACGGAAAAAAATTTAACAAAAAACCTGACATACGCATACATACACATTGAGTTTTGGAGTCGGTAGACGCCAAAGGCCCCACAAGAGACATCACAGAGAATGTCCTGTAAATATTTAATGGCTTGGCCATTGTTGTCATCTTTGTCTTATTCATGCGGTGTGGTCTATTTGGACCATTTTATGGACTTTTTTTTAATTCTAAAAAAACGTGAAACCTATCCTATTGTTCCAGGAAGCCAAGATAAGAGATGAATTACTGGAAACACTATTCCCCTGACGAGGATCCCGTGTGGTGCTGCAAGGATATCAACCAGAAACCAGGATCCATATTCATTCTATTAAATGTGACAAATCCAAGAGAAAGTTCTACGGCTAGCAGAAAAGACACAAAAAACAGGCGTGTCTTTGGCCATAAAAATGGGTGTATTATAAGTTTTTTGTACTAGGGATAATGATGTACAAAGCAAACATGCAAACGAATATATAGACATCTCCATGCGGACTAGACGAAATTGGACTCTGGGAAAAATATTATTCATTCTGCAAAAGCACTGAGATTCTGGATTCTAGACTGAAACAATAACGGCAGTAGCAGAAAGAAAAAAAATTTGCTGAAACCAACAGATTTATAATGGTGTGTACTATGGCTTTATACCGACAGACAGGCCAGGTAAATAATGGTCCCGGTGACCAGTGGTCCATGTATACATGTGTCAGTGTGTGTGTGGTACATATGTTACATTAATTTAATTGGATGAAGCAGCCAGCCATTCGATCAGTGAGAGAGAAAAGTTGGATTGAAACATGATGGAATCTACTACTGCTCATCATCATGATCAGGGGTGAGCAACTTGCGGCCCACGTGCCGCCCATCTAACATTTTAGTGCGGCCCACCAAGCATTTTTAAACAGGAGACGAAGCTATATTTCTCTCTCCGGTTGGTCCATTGTGATGATTTGACTTGATGACTAGACACACTATAGCACTATGAAAAGCGATCAGCTTTAACCAGTACTTTTCTGTGCATGTTTGACGCCTATAAGAACCGTTTTCCCCTCTGATTGGTTCACATTGTGATTCGACCTGATGACTAGACACACTATAAACAGGAGAAGAAGCTGTATTCCTCTCTCTGATTGGTCCAATGTGCTGTGTTTGATCGGATGACCAGACACACAATAAACAGGAGAAGAAGGCGTATTTCTGTTCCCCTTCTTTTTAGAGACCTCGTCGTAGGTTGTCCTACATTCTACACTACTTTATGTGCGGCCCGCCAAAAAATTTTAAAATTTAAATCGGCCGGTTGATTAAAAAGGTTGCTCACCCCTGATCATGATGATGACCGTGTGCATATAAATTCTACGAAACACAATACATAATATGTATTGGCATTAGGTGATTCAGCTTAGTGGAAACATCACCACAATCTGGACTGATTTTTTTTTGTTTTTTTCTGGCAAAAACTTCTTTCAACTGAAGGACCCTGGAACGGGAATGTCCTGGATTCTGTACAAAATCTTTTCGAATGATGGAAGTGCCTGACTAGGATGTTGCACTTTTTTCGATATGATTTTACGTGCAAATTAAATTCAGTTTTTTTTCATTGATTATTTTTGCAAAAGGCCATTCTATTCAGAATCGTGCACCGTGTACACCGTGTACATCGTGTACACCTTGTGTAGGATACATGATAATGCTACTTATAGTGAAAAACCCTAAGAATCGGAGAGACAGGGAGCCACATCATCATTATCATTATTATCCCACTATCGGTGTGATGCCAGCATCGTCTTGTTCCAGAAACAACAAATTTTGTAATCACCTATACTTATAGTATTTTGAGGCAAGAAACTAGGCAGGGGGAGAAAGAAAAAAGGAGCCGAAAATTCTGGAAACAAACAGACTAGTAATAGAAACAAGAATAAAGAAGAAGAAGAAGTAAGGTGAAACCTTATATTGAAATGACGATGTTTTTTCCAATGAATGAGTCTGTGTGTGTGTGTGGGTGGGTGTGTGTGTGTGTGCGTTTGTGCAAATTAGCTTTTAAATCAGTGAATTGCCCTAGTTCTTCTATTGGGTTTTTTTACTTTCTGAACCAAGCAAGACGCCTAGAATCGTTGGTACAGCAACATCAATGCAAGAAGCATTTTTTTCTTATTGCGCCCGGCTTTAATGCGATAAAAACCGAGGCAACCCGTAACGCAAAGGAATCTCTTCAAGAAGAAGGAAAATAAGAAGAATAAGAATTATTGGAACGGATGGCCCTAACTGGCAAGAGTATTCCGTGTCTCTGTGTTTCCTCATGTTATTATGATGATGATTATTATTATTGTTGTTGTTGTTATTATTACTCTGATTTTCACATTCTTTTCATGGCAAAAATATTGCCCAACCAAGATAGGAATAGTATGCATCCTAGGATTCGGTCTCACATCCTATAAAAACCATAATGAATTTCTTGTGTGTGTGTGTGTGTGTGTGTGTGTGTGTGTGTGTGTGTGTGTTTCTTGGGTGCGTGTTGCAGTTGCTACTCTAAATGTGTTTGCGTTGGAGCATCCAGACAAGAAGGAATATTCTTTCGTCTGGGGAACAGTATGCAATGACGCGGTAGCAATGGTGGCCGTATAATGATGATAATAATAATATTTAATGAAACTAATTCAATTATACAACGCACACAGACGCACACACACACACACCAGAATAATGTTCATAAATCTCATAGACACACCACCAGAAACACATACCCAGACCAGGAATGAAGAAGAGCTTAATCCTTTTTTCTGGGCCCAAGACACACTGAGAGAGAGATGTAGAAAGTTTTTAGTATCATCAATGATAGTAAATGATTCTAGATACTGATTTTGTTTTAGCAAAAAAAAAATAAATCAAGCAAGACACAACTAATAACTTGCGTACAAAACTGATACCCAAATTATTTTTGAGATAGTTTTTAGTCTCGGTCGGCGGATTCTTGAAGTCTTCGAAAAACTTGAATATGGATAGAATGGGTGACCTGCATCGGAAAATCGATTTAAATTAGCTGTAGAAATTTGATTTTCCTTTCAGGTTACAGGGTTCTAGTTTAGGTCGAATATCGTTGGAATAAATTGTAATAAGCGTGCAGGAAAAAAGGATCCAAACCATATGCATTTGGGGGCCCGGAACGATGGAATTAATTTAATTCGTTTCAAACTCAAAGAAAGAGAGAAAGAGAGAAAAAAAAATAAGAGAATTCTGGGCGCCATAAACCACTGGGGATCGGTGAGATTGAATGAGATGGTTTCAATTTCTGGAAATTCAATAAAATCAGCCAAATATATGTAGCTAAAGTGCTAATAAGTTTTGATTGGAATGCATATATAAAGACAGACAGAATTGCAAGTGGAACTTTTCTCACAGGTAATTCTAGTGGATTCTGAAACAGGAAGCTTGCCATTATCATCATCATTATAATGTTGATAATGATAAGGTTGGGCCAATGTTTAAATTTGCAAATTGCTACATTGAAATAGAGCATCTGAAATGAAGGACCCAGGCATACTCTTTTGTGTTAAGTAAAACGCCATGAAATATGAGCATCATCACCATCATCATCAAGCCTACCCTTTTGGGAACCAAAGTGTGAATTCAGTGAATATAAATTGATATCAAATAAAATTAAGTTGATGGCAACTACATAACCAGAGAAATAACAGCAATAACCAATTTCTTATTTCTTTGCCTTTGGTTCAGTTGGATTTGATTTCGAGCTTGGTCGCAAGATTCCAGAGCAATAACAAGGCAACTAGAAAAGAAAAACCGAATGGAAGTCGGTTTGTTCAAAACCGGGATGCCGGATGTGGCTCCAAGGTCGAAAAGGTTGGGCACGCATGTGTAGGGTAGTATGTGTGTATGGCTCCAATCGTGTGTGGGTTAATTAATAAAAAATAGAAAAAAGCCAGAGTTTGATTGACAGGCACCAAAAAGAATCTGTATGATGGTGGTGTTTGGATTGGAAACTTTTTTATGTTTGGGTAGCTTTATATTTCTGGTTTAACTCTCTCGCTCTCTCTTCGATTCTTCCATGTTCGGCGCTTTGGATGTTTGATTGATATTATTGCAGAGCAAAGCAATATCTTTCTTGTTCGAAGAAATCCTGAAGGCGCATCAAGATTCTTGATTTTGATGCTCCTTCGGACGAAGAAAGAAAATCGACACCAACAATCTTAATATTCCATCATATTTCAAATGTACAAACATCAAAAATAATGTTGATAAACTACAATGTATTCAATTTGAATAATGATTGTAATGCTTTAATTACCAGTCGATCGATCATGGATCGAGAACAAACGCCAGCTAGCCAATTTATGGTCGTTGAAGCAATTTACCTCAACAACCATCAACGAGAAAAACCAAAGCACCAACATTTTAATAATCAAGGTTGCCTTTAGGCAATGTATTTTGTGTGGAAATTTTTCGAACTATACATTCTGTTATCGGTTGTTGGATTGTTTGAAGATAAAATTGATAACAAGAATGCGGTAACGGAAATTGGAAACATTCGCTTCCCTGCATTACACCGAAAATATTTTAAGATTTTTTTCAGGTTTCTTTTTGCTTTTGAAATTCGTTTGAATTTTTTTATGGGCAAAGATTGGGAGAGAATGTGGAATGACTCAGGAGCTAGGACTTGAATCTTTTAGAAACAGGAAAACATAGTGTTCGGAAAAAAGGAAGGAAGACCTGAACCTGGATGAAAAATGTACCGAATCTGCGGGTTTCCTGTGGACAAAATTATCAGCGGAAAATAAAACATGAAAATTCACTGCGCTTAACAAGAGTGAACAAAAAAAATATATACCTTGAACCGTATTCTTGATATCATTAAATTCTCATATCGCATCCATTCCACGAACCGACAAATTTGGTTGTTCCAAGAATCAAGCTGTTTTCATCCATGATTATTCTGAGCCTAACAAGAGAGGAACGAAATTCTGGTGGTTTTTTGTGCGTCCTGCTTTTTCCATTACCTTTATCATTATTCTTTAGAACCCAAAAAAACAAAACTAAAAAGACCCCAATCTGGATTGAAACACTGAAACACTGAAGCCGGAAACTGAAAATTCCGTCCGTTCTGTCGATTGATTATTCAAGTCGTTCTTTTGAGAAACAGCAATATCTAGGTGGCCATGCTAAATCATAAAGCTTCAATACATGTACTGTGCCCAGCTTATAAAATATTCATCATTTATCGAATTGCCTTAGCGTTGCTAGACAAATCACAAAGAAAATATTCTCCAGTAGAATATGAAATATGCAAAGCAAAACGTTGGATAGATTTTCCGATTCATTTTATTAACTAGAATGGTCAAGTTGAAAAAATGTTTGACGCAGTGTTCGACAATTCTGGGCTTTTTTATTTCTTTCTTTTCCTGCAAAAAAAGTGTCCGAAACATAACGCGCGCCCGTTGAAAAATATCAAAAAAGAAACTTGTGCCCTAAAGAATAATAGAATCCAAATAGGAATAATAATGATGATGGTCTTTTGCAGATGTTCGAACGTCAAAAAATGAATGCTTGTATGTTTTTTGCAGTAGGCGTTTCGGTGCGTGTTTTATGCTCATTTGATTCATTGTTGCCAAACGGACGTTATGGACTTTTTGGTGAAAAAAATTTCCAACATTCCAAGCTATGAATTCTCCAAAAAAAAATCACCATCGTCATCATCGTCGGGGACACTGTTCCCGGCCGGCCAGAATAAAACGGACTGGGCACAAAAAAACACATGAAATCGTTCCTGCGAATCAAAATTTTAAATTCTCGACAGATTTCTAAAAGAAATTCGCGGCAAAATGTTTTTTAAAAAATTCGGATCAGTATTTTTTCGGGTGATTTAAAAAAAAGATAGAATTCTTTATTGTTTTTTACATGCAATGGTTGAAAAAATGATACAGAATTCGATCCGATGTTGATTATGATGAGAAAAAAAGGTTTACAGCGAATGAATAGAAAAATATGGTACAAAAATAACAGCATTATATTTAACAAAATATAATGTCATTTTATGATACAATTCCAATTGTGAAGGAATATGTAGGTTGGTGGGTGTTTATCATGTTTTCAAATGAAGTAAAATTTTCAAAAAAATGCGGGAAAAAAGTATGAAATAAAAATTGAGAAATTTGTTCTCCAACGGCTTGAATTTTTTTTTCATCTGCAACATTACTTGAATAAATATTTATAATATGTTCGATACGGTGTTACCGTCTCACATTCTATCGGAATTTTGTGAACAGTTTTTTTACTATTAGGATTATCCCAACTGTTTTGATCATTACAAGATTGCTGTTGTTGTTCATCACCATCATCATCTTCCTGTTCATCTTTAATCTCTATCTGTGGTTCGGGGTGACCCTCAGACGGCGTTTCGGTTGATGATAATGCATACGATTCTGATGATGGTTTTGGCTCGGATTTGTTTGAATTTTCTTCATCTATTTTTTCTATTTTTTCATCTATTTTTTCATTATTATTATCATCATCCACATCATCTTTATCAGCAGCATCCACATCATCTTCAACAACAGCATCAACTTCTTGGGATTGTTGTATTTTGCCACCATCAATACTATCTGAATTTTCATCACCATCATTTTTGTCCGGATTAAAATCATGGTTATTATCATTATCGTTGCTGCTACTATCATCGTCTTCAATTTTGACATCATCTTCAGGACCATCAGTTGAATCGTTCTTTTGTTCCTCCATTTCCTCCTCTCCTTCTTTTGCAACTTCCTCCTCTTCTTCTTTATCCTCTTCCTCTTCTTCTTCTCCTTCTTCTTCTTCTATTTCTTCTTCTATTTCTTCTTCTATTTCTTCTTCTCCTTCTCCTTCTTCTTCTATTTCTTCTTCTTCTTCTCCTTCTTCTTCTATTTCTTCTTCCCCTTCTTCTTCTATTTCTTCTTCTATTTCTTCTTCTCTTTCTTCTTCATAATCATATTCATATCCATCTTCTTCATCTTCACCTTCTTCTTCATTAACATTATCATCATCATCTTCTTCCCCTTCTTCTTCTTCGTCTTCGTCCCCTTCTTCTTCTTCTTCTCCTTCTTCTTCTTCTTCTCCTTCTTCGTCTTCTTCCTCTTCCTGCTCATTTTCCTCATCATCATTAAGTTTGAAATCAGTGGTATCCGTTTCCAGTAGCCATCTATCATATCTCTCCTTGACCATTTCCGTACAATTCGCTTCAACCCACTTGGAATGAAATTCATCGAATCGTTTGTATCTGATTTGACATATGTTTTTTAGATCCTACATTGAGTATGAAAACATGCAAAAGATCAAAACTATAATTTACAGACCTCCCACCAATGATCATCACTCACCCTATTGGGTTTTCCGTTCCTTTTATACATTAGCGTTTCATTAGCGACCACACAAATCGATTTATAACGGTTTAAATTGAATTCACACTTTCTGCTTTGCTTTGAATAATTTTTACTACTATTCTCTTCCTTCTCATTATTATCTTCCTCCTTTTGAACATCTTTTTCGTCTACATTCTTCATTTCTTGATCATTTGAATCATTTTCGTCGTTGTCCGGCTCTTCTTTGATGTTCGCATCAGTGGTGTCAATAATGGTGGTATCGATTATTGGATCAGTACTAGTTTCTAGGTTGCTTTCGTTTTCGTGATCATCATTTTCATTGTTTTCGTTCTCGTCATCTTCATCTTCATTTTCATCTTTCTCTTCATCTTCATCTTCATTTTCATCTTCATTTTCCTCTTTCTCTTCATCTTCATTTTCATTTTCCTCTTTCTCTTCATCTTCATCTTCATCTTCATCTTCATCTTCATCTTCATTTTCATCTTCATTTTCATCTTCAACTTCATTTTTCTCTTTCTCTTCATCTTCATCTTCCATTTCATTTTCATCTTCAACTTCCATTTCATCTTCCATTTCCATTTCCATTTCCATGTCCATTTCATTTTCATTGTCATCTTCATTTTCCATTACATTTTCATCTACCTTATCATCTTCATTTTCATAATCCTCTTCCTTTTCATCTTTTTCATCCTCTTCATCTTCGTTTTCTTCCATTTCATTTTCATCATTATTATCATCATCATAATAATCATTATTTGTTTCATCTTTGGTATCATTCTCATCATCGTTTGAATCGCTGCTACTGCTACCATTGTTTGATTGGCACTGATCAGGTTGATTATTGAATTGATTTGATTTTTTATGTTTTTGAATAGTTTTTCTCAAAAACAGCGGATGCATCCTCAGGTGTTTTTTCATCCTTTTCTTAAATTTATGATTCAAATATCTAGAAAATTGCTTTTTGGACATGTTCTTAGTGGACGAACGCAGCCTCCGAGAAAATCGCGGCGCATCTTCATTCAAACCTTTGTTCTTTGCACTTGGTTTACACTCAACTATATCAATGGTAATTTTACCTTCCTTAAACAAAACAATCTTGTAACATTTTTCTTCATTATAAATTTTTTCAAATTTTTTGAAATAAGAATATTTTTCTCGTTCGCTTATTAACGGATTTCCCGATTTATCTGCATAGGATAGTCCAATATATTGTGCTTCCAAGAATAAATCTTTACATTGTTGGCTAATTTTATCGGTAACCAAATACTGAAGCTTGATTTTGAAAAAAAATTCATGTAAATTCTCAAATCAGGTTCATTGATTTTCGAACACTTACCGGTCTAACGATACCCTGTACAACTTTATCCAATGTAAACGCAAGATATGCGTGAATACTGAACATTTCTCTCAAATTATCTTCATACTGATTGGCATCTAAATTTCCGTCCAACAATTGTTTGACCATATCAATCATGATTTCAAAATAGTTTACTGAACCAACTGTTGCAAAAAAAAAAACGTAAAAAGTACATCTAAAATTCTTCTGAAAATTTTATCTGATCACCAAAAAAAACTTACCATCATCTCGAAATTTGAGACTAACTGCAGGTGGACAGTTCTTTTTATAACTTCGATGATTTTTCAACTGTTCCGCAGCAATTTCTTGCGCTTTTTCATGCATCTTACCCAATCGTTCGCAAAGGATTTGATGAAAACGAAAAAATAGATACCACTGACTGTTTGCGTAAAATATAAATTGATCTGCCTCAATTTTTTTATTCAATTTGAATGTTGATCGGCTCCATTCTTCATATTCAGAATCATCGGAATCTAAAGGAAAAAAATTTTTAGCTTTAAATTTCCAACTAGTTAAACCTTAATTCTCTTACCAATCTCATAATTGGACGAATCGTCACTAGAGGATTCATCATCAGACAAAACTCCACGAGGCGTTGCAAACAGATCAGGAATGAATTGTCTCATCAATTTTTTGATATCGGATTTTTCATCTTGATGCACCGATGCTTGTCTTTTCACATGATGTATTATAAGATTACAAGCAACATCTATCATAGCTTTATCTGGATAAAACAATGTCATAAGTGGTTCATTTTTGGCTCCTTTATCCTTATCATTTTTTTCATCCTCTTCATCATCCACATTTTCTTCCCTTTTCTTCTTTACATCATTTTTTTCCGATGCTGACTTTTCTATCGTCGGTGATTGATCATCTTGTTCTTGTTCCTGTTCTTGTTCCTGATCTTGGTCCTGTTCTTGTTCCTGGTCCTGTTCTTGTTCCTGGTCTTGTTCTTTTTTCTGGTCTTGTTCTTTTTTCTGGTCTTGTTCGTTTTTCTGGTCTTGTTCTTGTTCCTGGTCTTGTTCTTGTTCCTGGTCTTGTTCTGATTCTTGCTGTCCTGGTTTCGGATCGGACTTATTTCGCTCCTGTACAATCGATTCAATTTCGCTCAATAATGCTTTTGAACGTATATATTTATTATCATTTTGTTTGAAATTCAGTCCTTGATGATCCAATGATTTGAGATAATATTTTTCGTTTTGCTCACGCCACATTCTATTGAATTCTTTTTGAGCTTCTCTCCATTCTTCATCTTTCGACATCAATCGTCTCAACACCAAAGGTATCACATTGGCTGGAGAATTTTTGATTCCTAGAAACGAAAATTTTAAATTTTCAATGCCTTTGAATAAATTTTACAAATTTTTCTACCTTCAATAACAGAATTAGCAAGTTCACCGTAAATTCTGCGTATAGAATTCACATGAATTGTCCTGCTGGTTCCACCTAAGCAATCATCCAGTTTGAAATTATTTCTTTCTTCAGGCAACATGTTCTCTAATTTTTTTTGCACAGCATCCAGTACTCTAATCGTGGAAAGATTGGTCTCGATCACTAAATCCATTTCATATCGTTCATCTTCACTTCTGTAGATGAATTCTTCAAACTGAGTTTTACGCGATGAAACAAACGTAGAATCTTCTGACCACGATGGAAACGAAACCAATGTATCATTCAGAACCTCCATACATAATTGTGTACGACCAGAACATTCTTGTTTGGAGCTAGATTTAGGTATGGTTCGATAGGAAACACCATAACGTTTACAAGATGCAAAATCTGGCTCAATATATTCCGTTTCATGTCGATCACGGGACATGTTCAGCCTATACAGATGGCCTTCCAATTGTCCAAGACTATTATTGAATTGATAGGAATTGGCATGATATGAGGTAACATTCCCGAATGCATTAGGATACGAATGATTATGATTGTAGAGATCCATATAAATATGTGATTGATTATTATTGACAGAATTGCCAATACTGCCCTCTTTTATGCCCAACATTTCTTTAAAACGACGGAACAGATCTTGACACGAAACAAATAGTGGCTGTATCATTTGAGCAAATTCGTTACGTGTAAGAATTTCATTTGTGAACAATGTTAAACATCTTAAAAGCCATTCGTAATTGGGAACGTTTAATGCCATTCTCAACTGTAATTGGAAAAAATTATTAATGATAAAACCAATGATTGACTAAAAAAAACCCTAATTGATTGTAAAATTACATAATCGAACATTACCTTATCAAAGAAAGCATACTCTACCAAATCGCCATGGTAGTTGACTTCCGGCATACTTGATTCACGAAACGAGGACAATCTCGAACGCTAGAGATTAGATATAAATATAATTAGATAAGATAATTTTTTTTGATTCTATTCTTTTCTTAATTTTTTATGGTTAAAATAAAATATCCTTACTTTCATTGAATTATATTGAGGATTATTTTGGTCATTATGCGAAATTGAGCGTTTATTGGGACGATGAAATGCATTGGAAAATGAAGAGTTTAACTGAGAATTATTATTACTGTTGTTGGTGCTCGATAAATTATTAGTATTTAAATTGCTGATGTTGGATATTCTATTGGGCAGTATGACATTATTATTCTGGGCATTGATCGCGTTGATGGATTTTTTTAATGAATTAAACTCATTCACGTTAATCATTGAATTTGGTGATTGTAAATAATTGGAACCAGCACCATCCATGTGAGGATGGTCCCGGGTGTAATTGGCGGCGGATATCGAATTTTGATTGGAATAATTGACAACAGATGAATTCAATAAATTGTTAGGCACATGTGGCGATCCTAAACCTGAATTATGATGCACATGACAGTTTGAATTGTGTGCATCGGGTAAAAATTGACTAAACTCTTGTAATAAATCTTGCTGATTCTCGAACAATTGTGATACTTTACTAAACACTTCGCTTTCGGTTAATATTTTCTGCCCAGAATTGTCCTGCTCTTTTTGGTAGCTTTGTAGAATGTCCAAAAATTGTCGATAAATTTCTGGCTGACAACGGTTCTTGATTTTGTTCACATAGCTAATGGCATGATTGAATTCAACCGGCCCACTTTGTGAAACAATACTATTCGGATTGGATGAATGGCCGGCATGATTGATTGCCGAAGCAGATGAATTCAGACTACCCGTGGACATTGATGTACCATCTAGTGAATGACCAACAATGTTTGTTGTGGTCGTCGATGATGATGTTGAACGATGATTTTGGCTGGATGTATCAATACGATTCAATGAGGTTCCGCCACTAACACAACCACCATTCGAATTTAACGATGGTATGGTGTTGGCCGTTTCACGTAATGTGATCGAATTTACAATTGGTGATGATTGTTGTTGCTGTGATTGACCATGGTGATTGGTATTCACCGTACCTTGTGGGGGATGAACATTGGAAACTAGGGCTGTGGTAGAATTTCGTACCAAATTACTGGAGATTGGATGGATATTAGGTCCGGTAACTATCGCCGTGGTGGCAACAGCGACTGATGATGGTTGTTGTTGTTGATGTGGTGTTGGCGGTGGTGTCGGCATCGTTGTGCTCGGCATCAAAACAACATTTGCCGAATTGGGCATTGATACATTAACCTGATCATTGGCATGCAACTCGATTTTATAGCCCGGCGGTAAAAATGTATTGAAACCAACTATCAATTGAGGATGGCCTTTGAATAGATTAGAAACACGCTGTATCACACCTGGTGTATCGATTGATTGTGATTTGAATTCTTTCATAATATCCAGAAAATCATTATAAACTTGTGGCTTATCATTGAATTTAACTTTGACCAAATCCAAATAAGATAGAGCATCTTCCACTTTTAATCGTTGAAATTGTGGCTGCTGTTGTTGCCCAGAAGAGGTAGATAAAGTTACAGCAGCTAGAGTTGTTGGCTGCTGCGCAGACGAAGATGAAGAATTCGGCGCGGTCGAAGAAGATAAATTGTGACCTATTTGGGCAACACTCCCAGTCTGATGGAAAATGGCACTATTCGGTGTTTGAGAATTACCAGTTTGGACGAATAATGATGCTGCCGGTGTAGCTTGATTATGATGCGTTGAGATTGGTCCAGCCACTGATACATTGGTGATTGAATTTATTACGGAATTTTGTTGTAAATGTTGCTGCTGCTGTTGTTGTTGTTGGACAGTTGCAGCATGCGGATGATGATTGGCTGTGGCATGAGCTATATTTGGATTTTTATTAACATGATCCGGTTGATGAATAAATAGTGCATTTATTGGCCCACTTGTGGGTGGCCCAGTGGAAGCCATTACATTGGTTGCTTGAAATCTAGGCCCAATCGGTATTGTGGTAACTGTTGGCTGAGCTTTCAATGTAGAAACACCAACAGGAATTACTTGCTGCTGTCCAGCAGAACCTGAAGGAAGAATCGTGGCCACCGATACCACTGATGAGGCAACATTTGATGTGCTTAAACCGATGGTAGCCGGATGAATTATAGAGGTATTGGTATTGATTGCTTGTATTGTTTGAGCTTGTCCAGCAGCACTAGATGTAACAACAGAATTCACCAAATTATTCGGTATGGTCTGTATTGCTGATGCCGGTGTGGGAGCATGTATCGTGAATGCCGTCACAGATGGTTGAATTGGTTCATGATTTTGATGCGTTGTTGGTGTTGATTGTTGAGATATACCCGAATTGTTATTAGTGTTGTGATTACTACTGGTGGTTGTATTGCTGGGATTTGCATTCTGGGCATTGAGCCTTTCATTTGCAGAGATAATTGTGGCAGGAATAATGCCAGTTGGTTGCAAAATTTGCGTCTGCTGTGATGGTGGTTGTGCCGTTTTCATAATTGTTGATGTTTGAGGTGATGCTACAGCAGCAGCAACATTAATGCTGTTCGCCGTCACATTGGCTGTATTCATAATGATTTAATGACGATGAATTTGATGATGATTTCTTTGTTTCGTTTCTAGAAAAGTAAAATTCAAATTTAGAAAACATTTAAATATCAAACATTAAATTGAAAACAACAAACATGATCATCGAATAATTAAATCTTTTGTTGGTTGGATTCAAAATTTTGTATCATCAAATTAAAGAAAAGTTTTTCGCAAATATGTTGAGGGGTAGAATGCAATAAGTTGTGAAAAAAATGAGAAGCAAGACGAAATATAAAAAAAAAGAGAGCACAAAACTAAAATGATGATGATCAGGTTTGGAAGAGTAGAAATGAACAAATCGTGTTCGGTAGTTTGGTGATCATCAACGATGGTTTGGCGAGCAAACAACAATGTTCAATCATATTTGATGATGAATTAATGCATATTATTTAGTGTCGGAATTTTTCAAAATAAAACTACAAAGATTTTGTCTGGTTTTCGGTCAAGAATATCGACTAAGGCAAAAATCAATAAAACTTTAGAAAAATCAAAAAACGGAAACAATATCGAATAGTCGTTACTTTGAATGACGATGATGAGAAATCGTCTTTCGGTCTTATTCTTGGATTAAAGGAAGGAAAGATGGCTATCATCAAATGATATGAAATGCTTCGTAGATTTTCTTTCGGGCGATGGTCATCAATCTTTGCGATTTTTTGATGAATCTAAATTCAGGCACTGGATACTGGGCGATCTGTTTTCTCATAGGTATTGTTATCTTCATCAACAATCATAACAATGCGTATTTTATCAATCTGACGACTATTTCTTACAATATTCTTTTTCTTTTTTTTCAAGCAACTAAAAATCCGAGGAAAAAATCGCCGACAACGAAAAAGAGACGAGATGAATAGACACGGCAACCAAACCAACGACAATAATAATAACAAAAACTCTCGAAACACACGAAGAACCTTGGCGGTTAGTTAGCTTTTGCTTCGGCTGTTTAGGATGAGTTTCGATGCGAATGCTGCTGCTGATGATGATGACGGCGGTGATGGCTGGATTCTGCCAAAAACGAAAAAAAATCTTGGTAAAATTTTCTTTTTATTATTTTTATTCAACTTCAGCAATTACAGCGAAGAAACGTACAACACACACATACAAATTTACAACTTACACTTAAATACGAAGAAAAAGTAGAAAAACCAATTTTTTTGGGCAACCATAACAAGGGGAGAAAACAGTTGATGGCTGATAGTGCAGCGAGTGTGCATGCGTTTATTTGAGTGAGTGTTTGCGTGCGTGTGTGTGCGAGTGTCTCTCGTTTTTCGATTCAATTGTAATATTTTGCCTTCTATTTTTGATGCTACTTCCATCGATGATATTATAGTATACTGCTTCCTCTCCTCACAGCATGCACAAAAAAAAATCGCGCTAACAAAGCAGCTGGAATAGCGAAAAAAAGAAAGAGGAAGAGCATTTTTTTATCGAAAAAAAAACGCGCTGGGCCATCAACCAACAAACTTTAGTGCACTCAGTGTTGGTCTTTTTGCTTTTTTTGTGTTTGCCATGCAGATCGCGCGCGCAAGTGCACAACCAACAGCTTTTGTTTGCGTCCTGCCAGAGACATACTGCTATTTTCTTGCTTCGCCTTGGACGCTTGCAGCGCCCATTATACCATAGTGGCCGTTTCGCTCAAAAATTAAAATTTAGAAAATTATGAAACGCAATTGTTCCCTCATGCTTGAAACAATCCGATCATCCATTAGTGATCAAATTTTCAAAAACTAGTATCAAAAACACTTTTTACAATCATTCGATTAGTAAGATGTTTCCAGCGACGACCAATCAGATAAAAACGACAACAAACAGGAGGAATTTTCGGAAAAAAATGCAACAAGAATCATCATCATTGTTTGAAAAAATTTATAATATGATTCAGAACATAATCCCAATCGATAACACCTTTTTTGCACATCATATGATAAACTAATTACTAATTACCTTCAATCGTTACCTCATTATTTAGCCAAATGAAGCTATTCATTAAAAAAACAATTAACCAAAATGTGACACAATCAAGTCTTATTTTGGAAAATAAACTTTTGATTACCGAAACGAGTTAATTTCAATGAAATGTATTTCTTTTTTTCAAAATGAAAATTAACACCATTAATTCTGGTGCATTAATTCTTTTAACTATTGTCACAATATAAACTGGATTCAAATAATGAGGAGTCGATTATGTGGTCAGTTCAAGAATAGCATTGACAATATCAAGATTTTGATTACGCATCGCCTTAACAGCTTTAGCCTTGGTGACTCCTGTTTGCGAAATAACCAAATCCAAATCTTTTTCATCAATACCGGTGGTATCAATTTCACCATCTTCCTCTTCTTCCGGTATGACATTTGTGGCAATATTCTCGCCAACGCTTGCTCCAGCAACACCATCCGCGCCGGTAATACCGGTACCAATGCCTTCGGGAGCTTTGAATTTTTCCGCAGCTGCCAATTGCGCCTTTTGGCTAAGATCTTCAATTTTGGCCTCACCAAAGATGATGTAGGTATCACTTGCTGGTGATTTGTAAACATCTGGCTTATTTATAACGAACAAAATGTTTTTGGATTTGCGAATCGCCACTCGATTGATTCCTGGGATCTGAAATTGGAAGATTTAAAATTTTCGTCAAACAGCTTTCGTCAACAACTCACCAATTTAAGACCCAACTTTGACATAGCTTTACGAGCTTTTTTTTCGCCACGAGATTGTTTCGATTTGGAACCATCATCAACAAGAGCTGAAGCGTTGGCAGCCGTGGCTAATTCATCGCCTTTTGCACCATCAGCATTGTCGGATTCATCGTCAGTATCTTCGGATCCACTTACTGTTGCGGAAAAAGTTTTGCTTGAATCAAATCATACAACTTCAAATCGAGGGATTATCATTTACTTATACCTTGATCTTCAATTTTCACTTCATCCTCAACTTTTTCCTCAACTATATTTTGAGTCATTTTTGTGTCTTCGCAAAAGAATCAAATCAAATTCTTGATTAAATTGATTGCTAAAAACAAATTAACATCAACCACAACAACAACAACCACCGTAAATGATGAAAAGGATGAGTTAGCGTGTGTGGAAGTATAAATTTTAACAAGAAAAAACCACGCTGCCGGAGCTTTTTTTTGTTGTTCAATAAATGGCAGTGGCAATACTCGCAGTGCAGCGAGTGAAAACACGCCTTTGTATCAGAATTTTCTCCAAATGAACATTTATAGCGCCATCTACAGCCTTACAGTAGAACTAAAATTTTCAAATTGATTTTAATCCGCCAACTTTTTTTCAATTGAACAGAATTTATCATTGAAATAAGGGCCCACAAAAAATCAAAATTTGGAATGTTTCGGTATTTCAGCATAAAGATTATGATTAAGACGACAACAAAAAAAAAGAACAAGGAACACAAAAAAGAAAGAAAACTAAGGAAAACAATTCCGAATAATCAAATTCAATAAAATATGCGCAGCAAAAAAGCTGGGGATGGCAATCACAATTGGTTACGAATTCAAGAAGAATACATCAAATCAAAGTGGAATGTTGTTAGTGGAAAGATAGAGAACGGATCAAACGTATGAATTTCAAATTTTGGATTATGTCCATGTTTAATCTTCCATTTCTTCCATTCGACAATGTATGGTGGTGTCCACCACTTCTAGGCTGCCGTAGTCCAATTCTTTGATAAGGCAAAGAACCGCTGAAAGGATATTGGCATTCTGGATTCGGAAAGAGAGAGAGAGAGGGGGGGAAGAAATCAAAATGATTAGACGACAAATTTGCAACAAGTACAGTACCGGACATTTATTACACTTACCCTGTTTTTGCCACCTTTAGGCAAGATTCTTTGCTGCTGTTGCTGTGAAGCATTTGTACCGCCACCACCACGGGTCGAGCTGCTACTGGAACGATAATTACCACCACTAGAACCATTGTTGGGCAGATAGTATGTTTGGCCCGAAGATTGTCCACTGCTGCTGCTGTTGTTGTTCAGGTTCATGGTTGATCCGTTTTCATAGTATTCGTTCAACATCGGTTCATAATTATTATTTCCGCCTGATAATGCTGGTGATGAGCAACGAAAATTACCATTAGTGCTATAGATATTATAATCCGATAATGAATTTGCTTTAGCCATATTGGTCTTATTGCTTTGTGTCTTCGTGTTGGCACTGTTCGGTGTACTGTTTGGATTGCTATGGTCCATTTTATTATGATGATGATGATGGGAATGGCCCCGAACACCATTTTGATGATTATGACTATGATGACTATTAGTTGCTAAAGGATTAAGAATGGTTTCTGCACTGCTTAACGAAACATTATTATAAAGTGAAGCATCGGATGCTGAACCATTTGAAACATTGACTGGATTGGACTCATTTTGTGGAATATGGTGATGATTCTGATGTGGATGCGATGAAGGATTAATAGCAGCAGCGGAATTACTGGAAACACTACTACGATGCACATGTTGATAATTATTGTAATCCACAACCGAACTATCATTGATTTCTTCAATCTCCTCTCCTAACCCATCTTCTTCTTCTTCTGGTTCGTCTAGTTCGGTTCCTGGCCAAAATAATTCGCGGCCACATTTTTCTGCTTGATAAAGCTCTTCGGCGGTCACTCTTTTTTTTCGCAAAGCAAAAATAATTTATTCATATCCAAATCAAATTATGTTTGTGCGGCCCAACAGCAGCACACTTACTTGACATTGTCCAAAATCTCCAAATTTGGCAAAGCTTTCAACACTGTCAGACGATAGTGTTCCACATTGGCACATGGGTTATCTTCCAAAGATAATTTTTTCAAAAATTGCAATTGCGACAAATGTAGAATCTCGTTTATATCTTTAATTTCGTTTTTCCTCATATAAAGCTCTTGTAACATTGTTGAAGAGCTAAAATATCGCAACGAATCGATGCTATTTAAAGACAATGAAATCACTTCCACATTAGGCATACGGTTCACAATTGAAACATCTTTCAATTGACATCCCCTGCAAAGTTGTTAATCGAAAAAAAAGACATCAGACTCGGGGAGGAGAATCGGCCAAAAATTCTAGGTATCACACAATCATTGAAACAAACAGTAGTAGTATAATCTAGTATAATCTAATCTAATGGAGGTAATTTAAAGGTCGCTGTCCTCGACGCACACACACACACACACAGCCAGCAGACATCGGGACATAACCTCGTTCAGTTTCATCCAAACACACATATTCACGCAGGTATAGAATGTAGGTGAACAACTAATTAACTTTGGATGTTTTGAGCTTAAATATGTGAATATAAAAATAAATATCAAAAAGAAGAAAGATCTCTAAATAACTTATCTTACAAGGTCTTTATGTCAGTCAAATTGCATTCGTTTTTATAATTTATAGATTAATTGCTGGCAATAAATCGCTTTCCTCTTCACAATAGTTCTTCGATAACATTCCGAATGATACGTAATAATTACAATGTTTCTCATTCCGGTTGGTCAATCAACCCACACCAATCAATCAGAAGGGTATTTTGAACCCGAAAAATGGCGTTGAACTTACCAACAATTGAGCTTCTTGACCGAATTCAAATCATGAGATTTGGTTCGGGCTAAAACCACGCTTTCGGTCAACGTTGAAGACATTTTCGGGCTAGACTCCAAAATCAAGATTTGATTTGATGAAGCTGGACAATCATAAAACGGATCAAAATAGGAAACCCTCACTAAATTTGATACATTGTATCAAACGGAGGAATTAATTGAATTAAAATACATTGCCTACCTGATGGGGCACAAACACGAACACAATCAAATGCACAGGTGTTTTGATCTGGTCGCTTTGAGGTTATTGAAAAAACAAACTAGAACAAAACACCGTGATTGAATCAAAGCAATACACCATTCGATCGGAAATAACACGTTCCGTAGCAAGACAAAACAATTGCAGGAAATGTATTCTTCTTATGGAATGTTCAGCAAAGAATAATTATCATCATAATTTTTATTGTTCCACAATTTAAGGAAAATAATTGTTAATTAATAAGAAAATATAATTAAGAATTATATAATAATCAAAACGGAATCTGTTGTTTCATTTGCTCGGTATGTAAACGCAACAATCCTACGGATTTTTTTTTGTTGTTGGGATACCACGACTAAACGTAAGCGTAGTATTTTTTGTATTTGATCTTCATCTTATCGTGCAGGTCTTACAAATGCCAATACGCGGAGGAGATTAAAAACAAAACAAAACAAAAGAGGTCCAAACAACTACGTTCAAAGTTAACTAGTGTTCCGTTTTTAGATTGATGGAAAATGCATAAAAAATGCACACACAACAACGACGATGGGACCATTAATCGGGAACACGACAAACACACACCAAACAACAACAAATCGGTCAAATAGACTCGCGGATTGTTACAAAACAGAAAGAAAGAGAAAGAGAGAGACGCCCGAGTGGATTTTTTTTGGTCGGTATTCAAGCTATTGTTGAAGTTGGTGCTGGTATTGCTTGGCTGAATCGTGAATGAAATGAATGAGTAATATCCTCTTTTCTTCTTCTCTTGGCTGTATCTTTTGATTTTCTCTCTCGTGCTTCAGTTGCTATCCAACATAACCTGCTCCACTAGCTCTTGTTCCCTTATTTTGCCATACCCAAATGAAAAAAACTCTTCGTCGTTGTTTGCTTTCCATTTCGACTGCGCCATTTTGGCTTTTTGTGGTTGAGAATCATTATCATCATCATAATCATATTTTGGAGAAAAATATACTAAATCAATTGCATAATCTAGGATTTTTTAGGTTTCGTGATAAAAAAAACCTATACTAGAGATCTTCAACAACTGGAAATTTTCTTCAATCTACTCTGCAAACGTTTTTTAGGCGTAGATTCCAACGATTTCAAATCAATCAAATTTGATTGGTTTTGCAATTTTCGTTTTTTTCGTTTCTTTCCCATTTCTAAGTTTTTGCCCAATCTTTCGCTTAAAACCTTCAAATACTTTGGATCCTTCCATTCATCGGATTCTTTTTGGTATTGGCTCTCTAATTCTTGTTTCTTCAATTCTGGATCCAATGGTAGACCTGCCAGATCTCTAGGAATAATTTTTCCATGAAACGGACAATTCACTACATCTTTTCTTGGACATAGACGTCCAGACGGTAATCTTGCTCGACATTGATGATCATTGGCTGATTTTTTTGGGGCCATCTCTTCTCTTTCTGCTGTCTGTTTGGCTTGCATTATCTTGGTCATTAAAACTTGATCTATAAAAAGGAGGAAAACAGAACATATGATTGGCAAAATGCAAATAGCGGTCTTTTTTTACCTTCTTTTTCGACGACTTCTTCAAAATCATCATCATCATCTTCTTCTTCTTCACTGTCATCGTGATTATTTTGCTGATTGAAACTAGCCAAAGCTGGTTTTTTGGCCACCAATTCGCTATCAATTATTTTGATATCTTTTCCTTTGGACAGAATGGATGCTATTTTCATTTTAATGGTTTTGATTCTATTTTTAAACTTATCGTTGGGCAGTTCTTTTCGATCTCTCATTCGTAATAGGAATTGTTTCAATTTACCATCATAAACATTCAATTCTTTGCAATACTTTTGATATTTATCAATCAAATCGGCATTGGTTGGATCACGGATTATTTGAATTTTAGACACCAATATTATATTGATTGAAAGACCTTGCATTGGCCTGAAATTTAAAGCTCTATCTGATGAACATTGACCATTGGTTGATTCGGGATTTGATTTGGTCTCTTCTAAAAGATTAATTTTCGGTATCAAAGATTCGAAACAAGAATCAATTTTGGAGACAACCAAATTGATCTCTTGTTCGAGATCAACGAATTTTCTACATGTTTTCAATGAAGCTCGTTTGAACCTTAAAAAATGAAAAACGTTTCGAGAACGTTTAGCAAGACAATTTTATTATTCTTTAAACTTACTTGGTGGACGATGTCAATTCAGGGCAAGACTTTGGTATGAGTTTTAGATTTACCAATAGCTGATAACTCTTCTCCAATTGTGAATGCTGTTTTCCAAACAGCGAATGCCATTGACGAAAATGTTCCAACAATTTGGTTTTCAATTTTTCCGCCCATACTTTTGGTTTCAATATGGTTTGTTGAGAAACGTTGGTGCTGAGTTTTGGTGGTTTTTTTCCAAAATCTCGATCATTGAATATGGAAGATCCTAAACATTGTTCAAAGATTGAATTCACATGTTGACAAATCAATTCACGAAACAAATGTGATCGTCTGAATAGAAAATCAACAACCAAAAAGGCACTGAAACGAATTTGAGCATGTTTCTCTTTCAATCGATGATAGATCAATCTATAGAGGTATTTGAATGTTTCATTATTATTGGTTTCAGCATCACAATATTCTTGCAATGATTGAACAAGTTTAGGATCAAGCACTTCGGTTCCATTGATTGTTAGCTTTTCAATCAATTCTTCAATTTTAAACGTGGTCATGACTAGACAAAAATAAACAATGATTTGACCAACACTAAACCAAACTGCGGTCTGTCAAACTTAATACGAACCGTCCTATCCGAACGGGACCAACACTTACGGTTGCGCGCTCATTATCAATTGTTGTTGTGCGAATTGGCCGGATTCTGAATTATTGATTTGAAGTTTTTTTCTAACATCCATTCGACATCATTATGGCGGATGTTCGCGATATATTGGAGATAAACCGTGAAACGGCCGAGAAGAAAAAACCGATAAAACGGCCTGCATTGGAACAATCGTCTAGTCAAACGAAAAAATCCAACATTAAAGGTATGAGCCGAGAAGTGTATGCTTTGTTATCTGCTGAAGATAAAAACAGTGCATCGTTGATACCGACGGATTTTCCAATGTCCTCAAAATTCGGTTATCCACCTTATGGTTACAAAACACCGAAAGCAAATTTAAGTTTGAAAAAAGTTCGAAAATGGAGCTGGGTCCCGTTCACCAATCCGGCTCGTAAGGATGGCTTCCAATTGTACCATTGGCGCCATGATGCAGACAAAAATAAAGAATATGCATTCGCCAAGTTGAATGTGATCTGCGAAGTGCCATCATACACCGACCAAGAGTATCAAGAATCATTGAAAAGCGATGATTGGACCAAAAACGAGACAGATTACCTTTTTAGCTTGTGCCGTAGATACGATTGTCGCTTCTTGGTAGTACACGATTGTTGGGATGAAAATCTATACAAAGAACGCGATGTTGAAGGTCTCAAAGAAAGATTCCACCAAGTTTGTGGTATTCTGGAGGAGCGTAGAAACGAGAATCCTGGCAAACAAATCTACGTTTTTGATGCTGAACATGAACGTAAACGTAAAGCTCAACTGCGGAAATTACTGATGAGAACACGACAGGAAGTGGCCGAAGAAGAAGAACTGATTGCTGAAATGAAAAAAATCGAATTGCGCAAAAAAGAACGAGAAAAGAAGACACAAGATTTGCAAAAATTGATCACCGCCACTGATCCCACATCCGAACTACGCCGGCAAGATTCTTCCAATCAATCACGAAATTCCAGTATTTTGCCACGATCAAATCGTAAAAAGATTAGTGCACATGTCAAAGGTTCTAGGCTTAGCGAATCTGGTTCCAATCCAATCAATATTGTCAACAGTGAACCGATGGGAATCAAATTTCCCGAACCAAAAACCTCTGGCATTGGATTGCGTAGTGCAAGAATGAAACTACCATCATCATGTGGACAAAAACGTGTGAAAGCAATCGAACAAGTGTGCAAAGAGCTGAACCTCGATCCACATCCGGTACCCACTGAGGAGATATGCCGCCAATGGAACGAACTTCGCTCCGATATGGTCCTGTTGTATGAGCACAAAATGCTTTTGACCAATCTGGAATTCGAACTACAATCATTGGTGCATCAAATTGAAGCACCTACTTCCCCCATAGCCGATGATAATACAAAGTCTGGACAAAGACAAGCCATAACACCTAGAACACCGCTTAGCGCTGTTAGCTTACCGGAAAGCCTGACCGGAACTTTTGGCACCAATACTTCATTCGATCATAACAATTCTGCAGCAACAACAACATCAATCAAAGATTCATCGCCGGCCAAAAAAATTTCCGAAGTTATCGATGTTACCAATTCAACACCACGTAGACGCAGAGCAGCCATGGAACAGGTGAACATGATGCGAAAATTGAAGACCAAAAACCAGAAAAAATTCGAATAATCCTCTATGAATCACTCTAGTCGGTGATCATTACAAACTCTATATATTAATATTCCTGTCCATATGTTGAATTCTATTTTTTTTTTCATTAAGAATTAAAAATTTGTTTTTTTAAAACAATCAAAATCAATTCTATGGTCTATTGTTTGGTGTTCAATTCAAATCTTTCAATGTGTAAACCAAAATGGTTCCAGTAATTCCCAATATGAATGTCAGCATATAGCGAAATGCTTTTCCAAAATCTCGATGATCCAAAATGGTTTTATCCGTGAGTCGTTGCATAAGTTTGAGTTTTGTATCATTGAAAGGCGCATATCGGCATTTGGAAACGAATTCAATCAATGGATTGTAATCTTTAACCAAAACAGATTTGGGATTTGAAAATGTTTCAAATGAACGTGAGCCGTGATATTTTCCAATGCCAGAATTGCCAACACCACCGAACGGTAATTCATGAACTGAAATAGAGAAAAATACCGATTAGACAAGCTAATAACGCCCAAATGACTTTAGCCTTACCGGTCATTTGCAAGAGACATTCATTAACAGCCACCGAACCACTTGATGTTTCGGTTAAAAATCTTCTGTACACTTCTTTCTTGTCGGTGTACACATACAATGTTAATGGTTTTTCGCCTCGGCGAACAAATTCGATTGCTTCGTCCACAGAATCCACCACAACGATTGGAAAGATTGGTCCAAATATTTCATCATTCATGATCGGATCCGAACTGGTAACATTGCTCACTATAGTTGGCGATATGTAACATTGTTCGCGATCAGTTTCGCCACCGTACACCACTTTTCCTTTGGTCGATTTGATTAGATTTTCTAGACGGTCGAAATTTTTCTGATTAATTATTCTAGAATAGGAATCAGATTTTTTCGGATCATCACCGAAAAATTCATTCAAAACTTTCAAAGCGGTTTGAATGAATTTTTCCTGAACATCACTATTGCACAGAAGATAATCTGGCGCAATACACGTTTGACCAGCATTCAGATATTTTGCCCATAGAATCCTTTTGACTGCTACTTCAAAATTCGACACACTATCATCCAAATACAATGGACTTTTGCCGCCTAGTTCTAAAACCACTGGTGTTAAAAATTTAGAAGCAGCATTGTAGACAATCTTTCCGATAGGCGTGGATCCAGTGAAGAATATTAAATCAAAACGCTCGTTCAGCATCCTGGTTGCTTCATCTGGTCCACCAGTGATCACATGATAGCATTCCTTTTAATCAAATGGTACAACCAATAGATTAGTAACATAATATACAAGGGAAAAAACTTAAACCACTTTACTTTATCCAGATATTTAGGGAGAATTTTAGCCATCAACTGTTCAGTATTGGATGCCACTTCGGATGGTTTCATAATTGCACAATTCCCGGCAGCGATGGCCCCTACCAATGGGCAAAGTAAAACTTGTACAGGGTAATTCCAAGCGCTGAATATCAACACCACACCGTACGGTTCTTGCTGGATGAAACAAGTATCGAATAAGTTGACCAAGCTTTTCTTCACGTAACGTGGCTTAACATAACCATGGATATGATCCAATTGATATTGAATATCCTTTCGGACAAAATCAATCTCGGTGACTATCGCTTCGAAACGAGGCTGAGCGGTTGGAAAAGGCTCGATTAAAACCAGAACTGAGATCTTTTTTTTATAAAAAAAAATCACAAACCTTATTCAAATCCGCTTTTAGCGCGGCAATCAGCTCTTCTTCGTTTTCTGCTAGACATTTTTGTAATTGCTTCAATTGATTGATGCGAAACTTGACATCCCTGGTTACGTTCCGGTAGAAAGCTTCTCGAGCTTTCAACAATGCCTTGTTTCGAATTTAAATCGTTAAGAATTAGTTTGATTTTTGATTAGTTGAATGAAGATAAAATCGATCGATATTCTAATGATAAAATTTGCACCTGAAGGAACAATTCGACAAAATTACGATTATTATACAGTGTTAAGGTGGTCAAACTTTCGTCATTTTCCACCGTGATTAAACAAGCAGAATCTGTTTCACTATTTTGTCGGAATAATTTTGCCATTTTTTTCAGTTTCTGAAGATTATCATCACAAACAAAAACAATTTGAACACATAGAAGCATGCACAAACATCAATTGGAATTAGATTAGATTCGATTCAATTCAAACAACAACAACAACAACAACAGACATCAAAAAGTTTTGGTGATGGATTTTCGCATCATCGTTACCACCACCATCAAGACTGTTCTGACCAAGTGAAACACATACACATAAAATATACATAACCGTGAAGATAAAGAAGAAGAACTGACCAAACTTGATTCGGTTGTTTCGAAAAAAATCTCAAGCATAAAAACTTTGAGTGAATTGTTGTTTGGTTTTTCCTTTGGGATCTATCATCTAAATGTGTGTGCACATCATTCTAAACTTTATCTTTCTCTTTCGTTGTTTGAGACACAAGAAAACTCTTCAATCCTACCGTTACACCGAAAATAAAAGATACAAGATGAAGCAAAAGACGCGTAGCCAAACCGATTAAGTTAGAGAATATGGAAACTATAACCACCATCACTTTCAATTTGAAATTTCTCAATCATCATGGCAACGATGCTGATCATTAGGCTTTACGTCACACATCGCTGGACAACAACAATCCAAAAGGTATTATTATTATTATTATTATTATTATTATTATTATTATTATTATTAATAAAGATTGAAAATTTTCTTGAAGAGAAAAGGAAGAAGAAGCACAAGACTTTGAAAGTTTTGCCTGTGTCTGTGAGAATGCGCCAACAATATCGCTAATCATCATCAATTTCAAGAAGTAAAAATAATTTCTGCCTTTTGCAGAGAAAAGCAAAAAATAACATCAAGGATATCTTCATCACTACAAGCTTCTCTTGTCTTGGAAAAGACAGATAAAAGTGCACCATAGCTGGCTACCGATTCCAGGGACAACTGTCGCCGAATCGATCAACAAGATCAACGATTGTGATGACGTTCGTGAAATTTTTTTCAAATTTTCGTTTTTACCGCCAAAAAAAACAGGCTAACAAACTCAAATTTGATTTCAAACAAGCTTTTTCCTATCGTTTTAAATCTATATCCGAAAGGAAAATCTATCTATGACGACAAAAACAACAATAGAAAGGAAACCACGTATTTCAAACATTATTGATATTTGAATCAAATAGAGGAAACACCCCAAACCAAAGCGGCTAACAATAATCTTTTGAAATTTTCATATTTTTTTGAAAAATAAACATCATTTTTATGCTTGAAAAGAGGACAAGGCGCTCAAATTTCGGTTTCAGCCAAAAGTTTTAGTTTTTTTTTGGAGAGAAAGGATTTTAAAATCAATTTTAGGATTTTGAACGGGGAAAACTCAATAAATTAACAAACTTCATAAACAGACAACTCTTGATTGTTGTTGTCAGTGCCGGTGACCACAACAGGAAACATTTTTTAAAGGAAATCAGCAACAAAACCGATTTGGTCAAAACAAACAAACAAACGGTAGGAACGTTTTTTCAAGATTTTCTATTTAACAAACACTTTAGGGTTCAAGATTTTTGCGTTGAGCCATTAGACGTGCTGTTGAAATACATCTAAATATCGATGATGAGATTGATGATCCTCCACCATTACAAATGGAAATAGAAAGCTTCTCAAAAAACGTTGACAATTGATAAACATTCAAGCATAGTTTTACTGATTGAAAAAAAACTTGAGCACTTTGGTCCTAAACCATTGGCATTTGTTGTTTCGAAAAAGACAGACTTTTGTACCGATGATGAGTTTTGATGATGATAACAAAAATGAATGAAATATAAAGAACCACATAAAAAAACTAACTGAAATGAAATGAACCGGCCATCACAATCAATTATTGCGAGTATATTATTTTGGTTTTTTTCCGCTGGTGTTTCATCATTGCGCACATCATTAGCGATTCTTTATAGCTTCGGCATTTCACACAATTCTTTTTCATATCATATAGGCATGCTTATAATTTAAACAATGACGACCAACCAAAACAATCGATGAATTAATCGTTCGGTAGAAAATTATGAAAAACAAAAAAAACCCTGTCAAAAATTCCTGTCATTAACTAGCTATAGTATCACTTGATTCTAAAACTTTTCGGTGGAATGTCGGGAACCAATTAACATTGAAATAAATCTTTTCATGTTAATTTAGAGAAAAAACAAGACAAAAAACGTTTAAATTTCAAAGGAAAATACGTCGGCACTTACCTTTTCCAAAACAGCCGCCATTTTTTGGATGTGGGAAAGGATTCGTTTTTGTTTTTGTTGTAGCTTTCACCGCTGATGTTTCAAATAATGTCCCGATTTTTTCTGCATGAACACGACACAAACCAGCCCGATGACTAGGGATGTAATCAGACTGGATATAATGTTCTCAACTATTTTCAGAGCTATGGCGATCAACGAAAATGTCGGTGATGATGATTGATAATCACACTAATGAATGATGATTGACAAACATCGAAACAAAGCCAAAAGACAAGTTGTGGTTGCTGTGGTGGCGGTGATATGACGACGATAGTTCGATATAAAGACCCAACCAAAAACTTAAATGAAATACATGCGCCTCATGAAATCTCAATGCAGAAAAATTATTGAAAAAATTTCTTTTCTTCTAAAACAACGGTGAACACAATTGTGTTAAGCGCAAACACAAATACGACAAACGATGATGATGAGTCAAGGTTATATTTGATAAGCGGTTTGAGGGGTAGCTAGCTTATAAGTTGCACCAAAAGAATGTTGAAACCAATTTGAATAAGGATGTTCGGAGAATCTAAGTTCATAAACGAAAAAAATCATTGAAGGTTATTGCAAGAATGCAAACATGTTTGAAAAGCTGTAAAAGTTTGATTTGGGTACATGTTTATCATTCATTCAGGTTTCAATTGAGAAGGAAACTTTTGGTGTTGCAATCAAGGGAAGGATGGAGTCCATAATAAATAATCAAAAATCAAATAAAATTCAAATTGAAGTTATTTAAAAAGATTCAGAAAAGATATTCAAATTTTTGGTACCTGAAAGTTTGAACCAAAGAATATTTCACCAAATCAGAATCTGGGAACAACAAAAAAATAAAGAGAATGTAATGTGGTGGCGCTGTTGACCCGAATACTAATAAACACAAGCTCGTACCACTTAAGTGGTACAGATGATCTCAGTCTTTCTCCAATGAGATCATGATCTTTGTGTCCAAAAACTTTTGGTGTCATTTTTCTCTTCGGAACATCGCTTCTTTATCACCTAATCCGTTTTGACGATATTACCATACAAAAAAATACATCGACTTCGACTCAGCTGAAAAAAGTACACTTCGTGCGTGTATAAAATCAACGATAAATCCACCCGATTTCAACGAGCTTTTGAGATCAATCATCGAATCCGATCACCTATCAAGCAGACAATATGAATTCCTTAACGAGATGTTATGTGAGCGTTCTACGAGGTCATCGCGGAAATTTAGCATTTAGATGCATGTCCTCTAAAGGTAACCTTGTTATCCAAATTGGTGTTTCAACAGGTTATTCTGATTTTGTTTGATTACAGCTTTCGAATACATCAAAACAGAGCTAAAAGGAGCCAGACAAAACGTTGGTCTGATCACGTTGAATCGTCCAAAGGCATTGAATGCTCTTTGTGATGGATTAATGACCGAAGTGATTGAAGCATTACAACAATACGATTCGGATAAAAATGTTGCCGCCATGATATTGACCGGATCAGAGAAAGCGTTCGCGGCCGGTGCCGATATCAAAGAAATGGTCGATAGAAATTTAGCTGATGTTAGTTCTGGCAATTTTCTGTCCCATTGGGATCGAGTAGCTTCAATGTCCAAGCCGGTTATTGCCGCTGTCAATGGTTACGCGGTAAGGATGTTGTGATGATCATCGCTGATATTGATTTTGGCATTTTGCTTGAATATAGCTCGGCGGAGGTTGTGAATTGTCGATGATGTGTGATATAATCTATGCTGGAGATAAGGCACGTTTTGGGCAACCAGAAATATTGATCGGCACTATTCCCGGTGCTGGTGGTACTCAACGATTGACCAAATACATTGGCAAGTCCAGAGCAATGGAAATGTGTTTGACCGGTCAACAGATCACCGCACAGGAAGCTTTCAACTATGGTCTGGTGGCCAAAGTTTTTCCCGCAGATCAAGTGGTGGATGAAGCGATTAAATTGGCCGAGAAAATTGGTGAACAGTCCAAATTAATTGTTTCTTTGTGCAAAGCATCGGTCAATTATTGTAAGGGGTTTCTTCCTCTAATTTTTTTACCGCTTAACTTATATCAACTTTTTTTCCTGTTTGATGTTCTAGCTTATGAAACAACATTGAAACAAGGCTTGGAAACGGAAAAGAGATTATTCTACACCACTTTCGGAACGGTAAATAATGAGTACTGAATAAGCACTTTTTAATTTAAAAAAATCTTTTCATTTTGCAGAATGATCGTAAAGAAGGAATGAAAGCGTTCGTCGAGAAACGAAAACCCAATTTTACAGATTCATAATTTTATATTTTATTTTTCGATGAAAAACAAATAAATTGTGATTTTGAATCAACAATTTGTACCAAATTTGCCTAAATATATGTTATGCGTGTGTCCAAATGTTAATCATTGATAATTAGAATGATTTTTCCAAGTGCAGTAGAATATTCTTTTTTAAACTTTAATTTTTTTTTTCGAATTTTCTTCAGAATGGCCGCAAAGCATTCATAGAGAAACGGAGACCAAATTTACTGGTTCTTGAATTTTTTTGTCAATAATTGTCAAATAAATTATCATAATACGCTCACAATGGAAAAGGATTGAAAATAACTAAGTTTTTTCTCAGGAAATGTTAACATTGGCTATTCGAAGATAATTTTGCAAAAATTTCACAGCATCCGGTTGCATCGAAGCAATCAACGGGCTGATTTTACCCGGATAACGATCGGTCAATTGTTTTAGTTTTTGCGCCAAAAACAGTCGCGGATCAACAATATCGGCCATCAGATCTTGATCAGGATTGGCGGCAAACACTAAACGTGAATAGCTGGCTTGATATCCGGTGGTCACATCCAATTCAACAAAATGATTGTCTGCATCTTGTGTTTCGGTTTTATCCTGCGGTGATTCAAACACAGCAATCACTACTTGTAATAGTGGAGCCCATAGACCGGTAAGCTCGGGCATTGTGAAAAATTGATCCAATTCGGTCAGCAATTTGATGGCACCAACGCAAACATATTTTCTGTCCAACATTCCAGTGGTTTTTTGTGCATCAGCTATAAATAATTTCTCCAAAACCATACGGAACATTTGTTTCTGTAATGATTCTATTATCTGGTAAAAGGCCACCGCACCGAATTTATAGATGAATAAACCGAAAAATAGCAACAATGACCGGATATATTTGGTAGTTTTGGCGTTAGTTAATCGTTGAAATAGAATAATAAATATCTGCTTCATCAATGGCTGCAATGCTTGAGGATCAGCAAACATAATTAAATGATTAATGATTTTAAAAGCCAAATGATCGTTAGTTTTAGATGCGACCAACTTCTGAAACACGCCCAACAATGGTTCCAATTTCCCAGTTTTGACGATATTTTTGGAACTGGTCTTAACGTATGCTTGTATCAAACAAACTAATGGGGCAAAGTTGGCCGGTCTTTCCCAAAGAACGGGCACCAATAGAAATGGAAATAATTCCATGAATGATTCGGGAATCTGTTCCGGTGGATGCAACTCCAACAACAAGGCCAATATTTGAAACACGTATGGTGAAAACTCTTGAACATCCTGCACCAGGATGCCATGAAAAATGGGAAACAATACCGATTCAAAGCTATTCAACGCTGCCGGGTTGTTGTTACAACCGATCCTGATAGAAAGACTTAATGTTTCAAACAAATAATGATTGAAATCCGGATTCAACGGATTTTTGGCCACCTTTGTGAACTTTTCGGTCAATTTCGGTAGCAAAACATTAAAATATGGCAATAATCGTTCTCGGAGCAAACTAAACACACGCATTATAGCCTTGATGGCGTATTCATTCTCTTCGGAATCTTCTTTTTGCAGCACACCGAACAAACCTTCAATCAGACTAAGAGAATATTGTTCAATGTTTGCCGGTTTGATCATTGGCTGAGAAGTGTTCGGTTCACGAAGTGTCAGAATCTTCTCGATACACATTGCTGCATAGCTATGTACCACCACGCTTGATGAGGATAAATGGCGAATGATTAGCGGTAATATCGGCAGAATCACTTCATTCACTGATAGTTGATTACGGAAAATGATCACATATTTTAACGCGTCTGCCTGTGCCACCGGAATGTCCTGGTTGATTTGATTTCCTTCCAGATCGCTACGGATAACATTGTTGAAAAAGTTAGTGATGTTGATCAAATCCGAAGTGCTTGTGGTACCCAATCTTACTGAACCACCTTTCACTACCAGCGATGTGACCAGATAAATGGCCGAATTTTTGTTTTTCCAATGTTTTTGAGGATTTTGAGAATAAATCGACAGCATGGTTTCAATGTATTTGCTGAAAACCTGAGTCATCGGTACTTCAAAATGTTTGGCCAACGCTTTGACCAGATCACAGGCCGCTCTACGTCTGGTTTGTATATCTGCACCTTCAATATCACGACGGATATACTCTTCAGGATCCCATTGAAAGAATCGTTCTTCCAGCTCCCGGAATTCCATATTAGGAATGATTATCTGGCTACACATACGTTCAAGGACTTCTTCTTTTTCAAACAGCTGCTTGTACAAACCTCTGCCGGCAACGGTGCACAAAAATTTGATGGCATTGCAAACCAACAGATCATATTTAACTTGGTCATTCAACGAATAAAGCATGGTGAAAATTTGATTGATAAATCCCGGTATGTAAACATCAAATTCTTCGCTGTATTTTTCGGCAAACATGTTAATGTTTTCACATATCTGACTTTTAAGATTCTCCAAATCACCTGGTTCTTCATCCGAAGTTCCCGTGGTTTTAGTATTGATTTGCAATATTTGTACAAAATTGCTCATCCAAACATTCATGTTGTCCTCGAAAAATTCGGCCAAATCTTGTGAATTCAAGCTGTAAAATATTTCAGCACAGTACACCAACGATTTGAAAATGATTTTGATGTTCTGAACATTGTTGATCTGTTCCGGTATTAATTTAACAATCCAAACAAACAGTTCGGTGAAGGTTTTGGCGAACGTATCCAACACGAACTTGATTTCTTGCCACAATTTTTCGGATTTACTCTCAAATTGATATCGTTTGAATAATGATTCTGCAGTTTGCAATAGGCCAAATATTACATTGAAATTGTATTGTTGACAGCTTTCATTCAAACGTATGATCATATTTTCCAACAAATTTGGCCACTTTTCCGGAAAATCCGCTTGACCAATCAAACTGATGGCTTCGCTTAATTGTTTTTGAATTTTTTCATCGCTGTTCAACATTAACGAAACAATAACATTCTTGCAATAATCTCTATCCTGGACATTGATCTTGTTCATGGATGGATCATCAGAGTATGACCAATATTTTTTCACATAATTCTTGAAAGCGATGGCTGCACATAATTTGATGACAAAATCCGCTTGAGGATCGGCAACCAATTTAAGCAATTGTTGTCCAAAACCTGGTTGATTTTCGCATATTTCTATAAATTGTTCAGCCTCTCTTCTCACTTTTACATCGGATGAAAGTGTATTGAAAAGATATGCGGACAATGGTTGTTCCATGGTCAACGATTACAAAAAGGATTTACAACAGGAGCAGATTAAAAAATTCAAATTCGGTTGCCGATATTTATCATCCAGAGTCCAAACACAACAGATGTTGCATTATAAATTTGAAACACATGTCAATCGCTCGAATAAAAAACTCACGTGACAAGACGATCGACATGGAGTAGTCTGTACGCTGCCTGAGCGATTACTAAACGTGTATTAAGATTGGCCATTTTTTAAATTTTCGAATTTCGAAAAACCATTGGTTTGATCTTGCCAAATAAACTTATTTGCATTCAAAAAACCTTATCCTTTTTGTCCTTGTTATTAATTTGAAGCAATTATTTCATGAATTTCAATAGGTTTGTGTCTTTTTGACGATAAATTTAGGCTTAATTTAGGTGGATGGCCATCGAATTACTGGCGATGATCATTATTCGCAGCGGCATTCAAATCCAGATGCCAATTTGGCTTGATTCCATTTCAATTTGTCCTTTACCATCAGGACAGTTTTAAACGTATGCACCAAATGGATTTATCGTTCGTTTGCGTACATTTATCAGTGCCCGGAGATTGCACTGGTAATCGCGCCTCCCTCTCAATAGTACTTGTTGCCAGTGAAATCAGTTGATCCAATCCATTATTTTTCTAAGGAATTTAGCGAGCATAATTCTTCGAAAAGAATGCCAACGTTGGCGCTAGGTCAATAGCACAATCAACATTAGCATTGAGAATCGAAAATTTAGAATTTTGTCCCTTTTTATCTATTTCGAATCTATTTTTTTTTCGGTTGATTATCGGATAATACCAACACAACACCAAGGATTGTGGGTACATCAACATTAATTTGAAATGTGATGTAATTCGTGCGCGCACACTTACATTAGGCGCAATGGCCTATGGCGTATGACGCCTGGTGTGGCCGGTTTTTGAGCACGCTTGATGATTGGTTGCTTTTTCCCCGTGGTTACGAAAAGTCCTACCTTCGATTCTTTTTCTCTCGCTCTCCTCTCTCTGGCTCTCTTGCATACACAATTCTACTGTATGCGTGTACCTTGAATGGTGGTGGCGCCTTTGTTGATGGTTGTGGCATAGTCTGTTCTCTTGTTCTGTTGCAAATTGTGTTGGAGCACAAGCAAGCATTGGCCGAAGATACTATAACTCTCACTACTCGCGCACATACACAAAACTGTTGTAATAACTATCAAAAAAGCATAGGTTTTATCATTATTATTATTATTCTTCTTCTTCTCGTGTTAAATCCAAACCCAATCCAAAGCGTGTGTGGTGGTTGCAGCATCCCAAAATATATCGCCATGTTGTTGTTGTTGTTGTTGGAATTCGTCATTTGATTCCCAAAACAACAACCCTAGAAATCTTCATTACGCACACACACACTCTTTCTATCTCTTTCTCCCTCTCTCTTTGTTCGTTTTGTTCGATTCTTGGATGTTAAAAGTTTTTACAAACCGATTCTTGTGATTCTGATTTTGTTTTGCATTATTGTTATCACCCTCCTAATTTCCAAATGATTTGATTTGGATTATTTTTTAAGAAAAAAACTGATCACTGATTATAGTCGATAACCAATCATTAAATTATGATGCAATCAACCAAGAAGACATCGTTGATAGAATTCTTGTATATTGCACTATTGTTAACCGCATCCAGGCCACCGGATCTAACATTTGGACCATCATCATACAGAACTTCAAGACATCAGATACAGTTCGGTCACAACCAGAATAATGGTCCACTATTGGTGGATGATTATTATTATGATGAAATCAGATCCATTCATTTGAATGGCTTCTCGCATGATCGTCATTTTAGCACTAAATCCTCGATATTGTTGCTTCAGGAAACATTGGATGTTTTGGAAGATATCAATTCTTTGGGAAGATATTCTCAAATCCAAGTTTTGCCTAAATCCAATTTGATTGCCTACCCAGTGAGCCGTGGTTTCCACGACCACGACAATTCACCATCACCACCACCACCACCACCACCACCATCATCCATAGAGCCTTCAACACAGAATCTTCCATCCTTTTCCGATGATTTGGATCTTCTTCTCGAAGTAAGTCTCAATTTATGCATTTTTCTCTTCAATCATTCAATCGCTTTTACCACCGATATGAATTATAGGACTTTTTCACGCCCGATATCTTCGAGAATCTAAATGATGGTAAGTTTGTTTCCAAAAATCTTAATTTAAACATGCCCAAAATACTGTAACATTGACCCTAACACATTGACACACCGATCCAGATGTGTGGATAGTGTCTTATTCTTAACTTCATTTTGGCATTGTTTCAACCATCATCTTTACTATCATCATCACCACAATCATGAGCAAAACACACATACAATCGAGCTTGTAGAAGGCTTGAGGATAAAAACATCCCCAAAGTTTATTGGCACTTGTGGAATGATTTTTTTCCTTCTTCTTCATCGTGTTTTTACATCATATTCGCCATTGAAAGTGATCTGCCAAATATTTTCTCTTTATTTGTCTCGATTCAATTCTGCTTTCAATCTTTTTGTGGACACCTATTGATCATGAATTACGTAGGCTTGGGTGTTCATTGACTTTTCCTTTTCTCGATTCTATTCATTGCTTCGTTCTTGCAGATCTTTTTTGCTTTGAAAAGAATCTGTATTTTAAATTGTTCATCATCCTACGTATTGTGTGTGTATGTGAATGTGTGTGTTTCGAGGTTTCAGGTTTTTTTCTCCTCTACCTCATCAACTAAACTTATGTCTATTTCTTTAAGTTAAATTAAGTTACTGTCTACGCCGTACGCTTTTGGATTTAGGCCTTTCGCAGCCAAATAATAATAATAACAATAATAACAACCAGAAATTATGTGTTTTATTGCGCGCTTAGGTTTGCTTTGGTTCGGTTGTCATCATCCTCTTCTTCATCGTTGTTTTATTTGCTATTTGGCTTTGAAAACAATTAGATTTTTTGGCTTGATCTTAAAAAAAAGCTGAGGAAAAGCTTCGAATAGGAAAAACTTCCAGTGTAAGTGTTGAGGAGCCAGGATCCTGCCCTCTCTTGCTGGTTCTCGTGCGCCCGCTCACGCCAACAATTACATCAACATTCGATACACACAATAATAATAATTATTATTTGTTGAGGTATATGGCCTATGTTAATGATTGTGTTTGTGCGTAGGTACCCTTAACAACAGCAAATAGTAGCAAACAATAACTGGCTTTAAGTTAACTTTAACTGTGTTTGATGGTATCATTTTGGAGATATTCATGCTAAGGTTTTCTTTTCGGGTTAAAATCCTCCTAAAAATTTGATGCCAACCAATTTGGATTGTCAAGCAAGATGTTTTAAAATAGAACTAACCAAAACAAACCCAAGGTTATAAAATCTAAATTTCTGATGAATTAAATCATTCAAATCTCTTCAAAAATCATTTTCGATTCACGAAAAAAAGGAAGGTTCTCAATTTCGAAAATTTAAATTACGTTTTTTCGCTCATAGATGGCGTCAGTTGCTGAATCATTTTAGCTCTTTTTTTCCATTCAATTCCAGTGAGCGCGAAAACCTGGGAAAAAAGATAGCCCATTTTTTGCTAGAAACAAATTAGGATCATCAACAGGTTTGTCGAAAATGTAGGGAACAATGTTTTCTATGATATTAGATATTAATTGGAAACAGCAAACAAAAATATGATTTACGACCTATTGGTTACGAGCAACAGGCTTTTTCTTCTCGAAGGAAACCATAATAGTGTTTCTTGGCAAAAAAGTATCTTCATTTTGTCGCCGATCAATCAACATTGGTCAAGATGGCTGTAAGATGAAAGAATGTGTGTCTCTTTGTCTGTAATTGAATATAGTACAAATTGCATATCATCATGCATGGCTCCTGGTTGATGGCCAACAATCATATTAATGTCCGCATAAAAATGGGTAGTGTTGGACACTTTTTGATTGGTACGATTTTTTCTCAATGAAAAGACAATCGGACAAACACTTGTCATCATGTAATTAGAATGATTTAGCTTTTCTTTTCAGATCAAAAACGAACAAACTTGGTGTTCGAAGTTAATGTTTTGTTAGCGGAAAATGGAGATCGTTTAGGGAAACAACGCGTGTTTTGAAAAGTGTGGGAAACCGTATTCGTTTCCTCCAGGTTACTAGGCTACTATTTTGTCTTGTCCTTTGTTTTTTCTTATTGGAAGGGGATATTTTTCGTAGAGGAATCGTTTTGGATTGTGCTGATTTAATATCACCACGATGATGATGATGACATCAGGGATCTAGAATCTAGAATGATGATGATGATGATGATTGCTTGCTTGCTTGCTTGCTCCTCTAGTTGATAAGTTTTTTTTATTGTTTTTATATCTATTGGTTTTGGTTTCGGATTTTTTCAAAAGTCATAATGATAATGCTTTCCGTGGCTACGTCCATTGATGGTTTTATAAGAAGAACTTTTAGCGAGACAGATTGCAAAAATAATAAAGACACTTTTTTTTTGATTCTCCACTTCCAGTTTAGCTTGTGCGCGTGTAATATGTGTGTTCTCAAAGTTGTCTTAATTAATAACGAACGAATATAATAATTATTTTCAAACTTGTTCTGATCTGATTCCAGATCCATTGATCCAAGCCGATGATGATTTTCTTGATCGACAATCAAATCAGAACGACCAACACCGGCAAAACAATCCTCGGTGTTTGGCTCTGGACGAGAATGGAAACATTGAATGTTCAGCAGAATCCTCTACCACCATACCACCAACAGAAGCAGAGATGCTCGATGATTATATGCTGGATGATTCGGTAATGTTGCCAATTTTGGAATCATCGATTAACGGAGATGTCAACGATATGTTTGATCATTTGGAGCTATTCTTGTCGGTAAGTACCCACCTGACTGAGGCTGGCTTTGCCTCATTATCATTCTGATTTATTACTCTTCGAGTGAAATGTGCGTAAAAAAACTAGAACGGAAACCATTGTAATGTGATGTGTTCAATAATTCAAATGTGGTGGTCAATTATTGTATTATGATGATAATGATGAACCAACAGGAACCTCGTTATTTAGTTAGTTAGTTGGTTGGTTAAATTGTTTAATTTCTAGTGGCCAACGAAAATGTTTCCTTCCACTGCTTTCCAAAGCGTAATTTATAACGTTTGGAAGTTTCTTTTGTTTCAACCTCCGAAAATTTACGGCCTTTCACCAGTTTTCAATTCAAACATAGATAGAACAAGGGTTGCTGCAAAATCTAATCTGCATACAAATGACATACACACTTATTCTGTTGTTGTCGTTCGTTTTGCTCCAGTTTTGTATTTGTAACCGAGACACATCGAGAGATAGATTCATATCGCGCGCACAGGCATTAGCATCAGCAGCAACAACAGATTTCCTTCGAAGTAACTTGACGATAGAATTTTGGCCATATTTTCTTTTCTATCTGGAAACACACTGTGCACACTAAAAACTACTACCTGATTTACTGTGTTTGAAAGATCCCCGAGGGTCTTTCTCTTATTCTCAACTTAATCAACAACCACCACTTGTTGAATAGTAATTTGTGTTCCACAGGTAGGAGGTCTGTCTGTCGTATACATGTCAAAATTGTTATATTTTTATCCGAAATTCGAGCACAAGGTTTCCTTGCTCATAATTTGGACCATTGCTCTCGTCTGGTTGATTTGTGTGGTTCGGAAGGTTGTCGCTCTTTTTTTTTCGGTACCACATACGAACGATAATTGAATTTCTCAAAGACACTAAATATCAGCTTTTGATTCGTTTGGTTTTGTTGCAACCATCAACTTTTAAGGTTCCTGATGTTTGGTTGTTTCATCCTAATGTTGATTATTATTATTATTATTATTAATCAAATTTGTTTTTAATCTCATTAATAATTAATGCGGATTGAAATCTATACCGGTCCCAAGATTGAGATCGCGCGCACATACACACCCAGATACTGAATCTGGATTATTCTTTTGTTTGTCGTGATTCATCATATGTTTCAATTATTTGTTTGTTCTGGTTGTACGAAAAGCATGTCGGAAATTAGTTCCGAATTTATTAAATCATTAAACCCGAAAAACAAATGGCTGCGTATCTTTCGCGCAAGCATTTGAAACGAACGAAATTCCAGAGCGACAAAAACAGCAGCAATAGAATAGCAGTATCGTCTTGAAATCAAATTTGATTTCCATCCTGAATTAATGCTCGATCACGTTCTTCTGATGCTGTTGGTCCTGTTTTGGCCTGTGTGTGGTGGTGGTGGTTTGGTTTGGTTTTGGACACGGAATATTATTATTATATCCGAAAATCGTAACCTCCCAAAGCAATGTACGCACTAGATTTTTCTTTTTTATCCTCAATTGTGTGGGCATGCAATCTTCAATCCATCAAAATGCCTGTTTTTTACCTATTGTCAAATATTTGTAATTCCACTGGTTTTCGCTACACCCACACACCCACACAAGTTAGTCTGATGGATTTCTGATTGAATATGTTCATTTTTTTTGAATTTAGCTAATTACGAACATTTTTTTCGGAATGTGTATCAATAAATATCAATAATTAAGAGATCATCTTCAAACGATGATGATGGTGGCTGTTGGGCGGGCTCAATGAGGCACAGAGAAAGAGAAAGAAAGAGAGAGAGAGAGTGCGATTGGTAAGCGCCCAACAACCAAACGCTTACTATTGAACACACATCGCTATTTGCCCGCCCCAAATACATATTTCATTCAAGAAAACAATGCAGACACATTCGCACTAAAATCATCAAGCATTGTGAACACGGTGTATGCCCTCCCACCATTGCCACCATGTAGCTAAATGGCTGAATGTGATTGGCTGTTTGTATTATTTGGTAGAACGATTTCTGTTGCTTTATTCAAAGACACACACACACACGCGCGCACGCAATACACTTGCCAGTACAAAAAAAAAGGTACCAACCTTCCTCTTTTGCCCTCACCATTGTGATCGCTATACTTATTATTATTAGTATTATCAACATCGTCGGATGTCAAATACCTTGTTTTATTTTGTATTACATGTTTGGATGATTAGCTCGAGTAAATTTACCTGTTTAACCGATTGACCGCAGCGAAATCGATCACGATCTTTTCCCCGTCTCAATCATGTTTGCGACAAACATGATTGAATCGCATTGAGTCGTTTCATTTGATCCAAAAATAATTCGTGTTTTATTAGCTAATTGAGATAATAACGATGATGATGATGGACAATCATCAAAGCTCTCTTTATGTTCTTAATAATGCATTGCCTACGCCAACTTCCCAAATGATGATTCCTAATCATGATGTTGGTAGTGATTATTTAAAACGATTGGTGAGTGTCTCGTTGACAAACTGAAGATTCTGAGCGCTTAGATTCTGAAAAGACAAAAGCTATCTCGTATCAAAATAATAAAATAACTTTAATTTAATCGATTATTACTGATCTAATCTGATGATCTAGAACGAAACCGATGCTTATGGCCAAGAATGGTCCACAACCAATTCATACCCGACTACTGTGACAGGGACAACAGCAGACGAAAATATTGCCGTATATCCTCCGCTTTTTGATACTGTTACGCCCACACCTTTATGTAAAAACAATAATCAAAATAATAATCTTTATGCAGATGGTCAAATAGTTCCGGTTAATGATGATGTTCAAGTGCCGCAGCAATATTCCAACCAAAACCAGAACCATAACAATAACTTTGGCTCGGTGCTCTATTCATCATTGCAAACATTGTCGAATGGTGAACATGTGGATCATTTAACCGGTTCGGAACCCTTGGGGGCCAACCCCAATGCCAATGGTTTGATCTACACGAATGGTAATGCGGCCAGCAGCGAAAGTTCATATTTGAGCAATGTATCGTTTACGCAAAATCATGATCCATCTACGGATTGTTATAATCAACACCATCATTATAATGATCACCAGAATGGTGGCATAGATGGTGGATATTTGGACGAATTCAATCTTAATTCCACCAACACCTATAATCATGTACCAAGTTTTGATGATTATCATCAACCATTGGCTACCTCGACACCGATACCGGTCAACAGTAACAATAATCAAAATCAAAAATTTACTAACGGAATGGTTGAAGATTGTTTTGACAAAAGTAGCGATTCGGCAGTATCATCGATGAGCTCCGATCGGATTCAATCTATTTCGGATAATGTAAGTATCATGCAAACAGGGTATTAGGCATCAAGCAATACTTGAAATAATTATTGATTTTGGGGCCGGTGGTTTTCTCCGATTTAATAGGATTTGATTGAAACATCATCCGAATCTTCAACGTATGGTAATAATTTGGATAAATCCACACATGCACAGAAAAAGTATCGGTTGTTCGGTAAAAATAACACCAACATAAATAACAACGATAAGATTCAAGATGAGAAATCCTCACCACCCACTACGGCTACCACAACACCGACACATCATTTGGTGAACACAACCGATTATTATCCGGATTATCCACATGTCAACTATGTCTATTCGAATTCGATTCCGTGCGGCGTCGAAACGGATGAGAATTATTCCCATAATCAACTTAACTATTATGCTCATCATCAGCAAGCACATTTACCACAACAGCATCATCAACAAGTGGCAACCACCATTCAACATAATCATACTTATGCCCAGATGGATGTAGCAACACCGCCCACATTATCCTTAGTGAATTCCATCGGATCGGATGTTTCGCAATCCGAATGGCTCAATCTAAACCATCACCAACAACATCTAAATGAATCATCGATCAAGGTGGAGATCGGTGATGATGGAACATCCATAACGACCTCAGCAGTTTCTGCTCAATCAAAACCAGTGAAGACTGAGGATAAACATCATGGCCATCAACAGCAGCGATTAAATCATCATGATAGGGATTATAATTTTAATCGAGATGAAAAGAAAGCCCGAGCTTTGAATATACCAATTTCCACTTATGATATTATCAATTTGCCCATTGATGAATTCAATGAAAAGCTAACTAAATATGAATTGAATGAGAGCCAATTGTCTTTGATCCGTGATATCCGTCGTAGAGGTTAGTTGAATCAATGGAATAGTTTGAATTTGTTTAAAACATCGATTTGTTCTTGAAACCAAAACAGGTAAAAACAAGGTTGCTGCTCAAAATTGCCGAAAACGTAAAATGGATCAAATACTTGGCCTACAAACCGAAGTAGACACCATGTACTCGCAAAAAGAACAATTGGAAAACCAATACAATCAACTATTGATGCTTAGAGAGATGGCTCGTGATAAATACACAAAATTATATCAATTCGTAGTGGAAGCATCCACATCCAGACAGACATTCTTCGAATTAGCCTCTAGTCCTCCGGATTTTCCGATTAAAGATTCATCTAATGAGATTTTGATGAACCACGATGATCCATCTAATCATAGATTTTTGGTCACAACCGGAAGCAACCTCACATCGGCATCCTCGGTTTCCGGTTATAGCAGCAGCAGTAGCAGCAATGGCATGGCAAATGAATTCAACGCTAATGCTAATTCTCAAAAGATGAATCACTGAATGGATCATTCAAACCAGGAAGTATATTTTATCTTTTTCCGAGGAAAAGGGGGACTTTTACCACATTGAAATGCTAGAAACTTTTCTGTGTGTGTGTGTGTGTCTGTTTGCTTCGAATTTGTCGTATCCAGTTTCTAATTTCTTACATTTTCTCTCTCTCTCTCTTTCTCTCTGTACCTTGATTGTGATATTTTTTTAAAGTTTATTATTTTCTCAGCCTGATAAATTCTTCATCTTTTCAATTTTCTCACTCGCCTCATACCAGTGAATTTTGAAATGTCATCATTGTAAATATTAATTTCTTAATTATTAAGATAAATTTTACTAATTGATCCACACACACAAACACGCCCATACTTTTTAAATAATTTTGTCCAGCATGCTTCTAAACGTTGAAGTTAGCTAAATCAGCTTTAATGAATGGATGATAGCATTTAAATTTTGTAAAATAGACACACCCACTTTAAAATATATTTTCCAAATATCTTATTGGCCGGGAATTCCATATTTTATATGTCGAAATGCTTTGTAAAATTATTTTTCTCTCTATCTTCTTTAATAGGTTAATCTCAAATTGCCTTTGTAAAAAATTTAGCTATTTTTTCTAATAATACAAACTGCTGTGCATTGTGGCAAAAAACAAATTATTTTGCATTTTTTTAATTTTTCTGATTTTTTTTTGTTTCTGAAAAAATTGAATGAAACAAACATACAATTTATTTTGAATTCTCAGGGTATTCTGATGTGTAGCGAAGAAGCAAGAAAAAATTATGGGTTCGGAAATCTAACAAAAAAGAATCATTAAATGGAATTGCTTATCGCTTTATAGATCTAAACACTAAATGTATTTTTGGTTTTCGATTGTTATCTTGTTTAACATCTTTATTGATAAAAGCTCTATCGAGTAGTTTAATGTGTGTGTGTATGTGTGCTTAAGTGTTTTTCGCAAAAACTTAATTTCAAATAGTATCAATCTAACATTAGGTAGAAGTGTGCATGTTCGTGGTTTCGTAAGAAAAAACCATTATTATAATAAAGATAAAGAGCACCAAATCTAATCGGATCCTTGTGATAATAGAAAATTGACCGCCATGGTTTCATTTTTATCACAGGCGAAATACGCTTGAATAACAAGATACTCGGGAAATCCCATTGCTTTGATCTGTGTTTGATTCAAATAAGTGAAAAAAATGAAAATAAATTGAAACATTCAAAAACTGAAGCTTTAAGTAATGTATTATTCATACTCTTTCGATAGCTTCTTTGTCTTGTGGACCCAGTTGTGCGGTTCCGATCAGATTCATTAGATTTGGTTGTCCAGGAATTGGTTGTTCAGCGCCAGGCATCGGTGTTGATGCGGCCGGTGATTCTTGTTGCTGCTGTGATGGAGATGTTGGTGGATTATTTGGCGCCGTACTGATAGGCTCGTTCAACATCCTTAAAAAGGCTGCTTGGTTTTGTGTGATTAACTGCAATAATCTTGGATTGTTACGGCCCATTTGTTGTATCATACTCTGTAGAAGACTGGGATTGTTTTGAACTGTTTGTCTCATTTGTTGAAAAATCGGTTGGTTGCGCAAAAAATCCAAATCAGAGCCCTCCTCTTCTTCGCCTGGATCATTGGTGGCAAGTGGATCAGCATCTAGGTTCTGGCTCAAAACATCTGGAATACCAGATATCAAATATTCAACAGCTCTATCCGGATTATTGTAACTGGCACGCAATGCTCGTTCAACTTGGCTACGTTCATAGCCCATTTCCATAATTTGTACAACCGTTCTTTCATATTCTTCACCAAACACCATGTGTGTCGATTCTGCAGAGGTAATGTTTGGAGGTACTGATTGAGCCGCAGCAGCAGTTTGTGCTGTCGAAGAATTATCAGTGTTAGTTTTTGCAGTATTGTCCGCTGCCGATGAAGCAGCCATTTCTTTCGGGGTGTCTTTTGTTGATGTTGTTGTCGAAGCAGATTGTTCAGTTTTAGTTTCATTTTGTGGGGCTTGCTTTGGTTTCGCGACCATAACCACAACAAAACGTGTGTCTTCAAATTTACAATCTTTTAGCAATGATTCATCGGTAAGAACTTTACCTGAAAATCGAAAAAACAGTCGAATGAAAAAATGGTGCTCAACAACAATTTTGGAAAAAAAATTAATCATTTCGTACCCGCATTTATAAGCTTGAGCCAAGCGGCATTATATTCAGAACCTTTGACCGAATTAATTTTTTCTTTCAATTTGAGAACCTTTCAAAAAATAGAAAAGGGAAGGAAAAAATAATAAATCAATTCAGAATCACATTGCATATGATTACGACAATAAGCTATGGTTACCGTTTCGTTCTCATCCATTTCAACATCGAACTGTTCTTGAAGCAATGTTTTCAAAACGATCTTCATTGTTGTCAACAAGGAAGTGTTGGATTTTTCAAAATTAATAAAATAATGGAATTTGGCCGAACGTATTTATCAGCAAGAATATGATTCAAATATTTTCTTTCTAATAGGTAAAACTCGAACAATTTACTACCGATGATGAGTGTTGGTGTGGATGGTGAATAAGCATCTTGTCGTGAACAATCTCTTACACACACGCAAACACACAAATCAGTTGCAACGCTGCACACCGCACGGCAAAAATTTTATTGCATCTCAGCGCCATCTCTTATCAAGTAATTTTAAATGGAAATTTGAAATTTTTTTTAACGAAAATCCCATTCCAATATTATTATAACCTTTGACCAAAACAAATTCTGGTAGATGGCAAACTTAATTTGGAATTTTATTCAATAAAACATGGATTTGTTTAACCTTTGAACTTTTGAAAATAAATTATCATCATCATCAAGAAAATTCGGGGTGTTTTATCGGTGGACCCAGGAAAAAAACATTAAGGACATGATTGTATGATTCGGAAAAAAATGGGCGCAAGTAAAGGTGTGCATAAAATAAATATTAAAAATAATCGTTTGCATAATGATCATTTTATGTGGGTGTCGATTGTGAAAAAAAAAGAAAATTGTACAAGATTTGAAATCATCATGATCATTAAAAATAATGATAAATCAATAAATCAGAACAAAATTTGAATAAGTTCAATAATTAATAAGGATAAAGATAATCGATAATTAGATAGCAAGCATATAGATAATTAAACATCAACAAGATGTAGCATGCATTAGCAATCAATATATTTTTTAGAGCTAAAAGTATGTATGAAATCACAAGTGACAAGGTGTCGTCGAGTCGGAATCGTAGTTGGTGGGCAAATTAAATTGAATGGTTTGTCGTAGGGTTTTGTCGTGCTGCTCTCTGATCGAAAAGGCACCACAAGCATATTTGAAAGTCAGTGTCGTCAATAAGGGGGATGTGGAAGAGTGTGTGCGACCAACAAACAAACGGACAAAATTAAATGATGGAAATGTTTGGAGAGAAAAAATAGAACAAAAAATCCCTTTTATAATAATGATGGTTGTAACAATAAGAATTAAAATAATACCTAACACTCCAGATCATCTCATAGACAATTCATCTCATCGGAGCAAATAATCGATAATGGAAAATTATAAAAAAAGCTGCAAGTTCAAGGGAATCCACGAACCTCTTAAGAATTTGAAAAAAAACGAATGTCCTACTAAAAACGCCTGGCTTGTGTTTTGTGTTTTTCCTAAATACAGAAAAAGAACTACAAGAAACCACTGCTATATTACATAATAAAAGAAAAAAATCAATTATCTAATTTCAAGACTAGTTAAGATTATTTTGAATGATTCACAATTGAAAAAGAATTTGAGATTATGTATGGCAAATGCATCGACAATCACGAGAGAAAAAATAAAATTACAATTATTCAGTGATAGGATAAGATGAAAGAAAAAAAAGTACATTCATATTCCATATTGATTAGCTAGTCGTTCTTTTAGTACAATGGGCAAATTATCAGAAAACTGACGCCAATTCTCTTCACCAACTTGATTTTTAAAGCCATGTAATATCTGTAACAAAAAAAACGAAAATTAATTTAATCAACCAGAATGAACCAGAACAAATATGATGACAAATACCTCATAAAACATGTTTTTCAGTTCTGGATCTGGATTATTCCAGGATGCGACAGCATCACAAAAATAGATAAAATCCGATAAAACACCGCTAGGATTTTCACTGATCATTGTACAGATGCCCCGAAAAGCCGAATCTTTTGCTTCATTATCTCTGATGTTCCGCAACGATGAACACCAAGACCTAATGAATTGTTGTAGAAATGGAGCCACGCTTTTTGGGCAAACCAGACCTAACCTACCAATGGTGATGGCTGTAACAACAATTGATGCAAGAGAAACGAAATGATTTGGCTAAAAATCTTAACAAGTCAAATTCTTTTAATTCCAAACCTGTATTTTCTAGCAAAGTTTTTGGGGAACCATTCTGGTTTAAATTGATTATAAATTGTGGCAACAATATTGCAGCATATTCTTGCATACGATTCTTATATTTAATAGAAATCTCGCCAATAGCCCATGTTGCATTATTACAAACAGAGATATTATCTGGTTTTAAATTTTGCGCCAAAATTGGCATAAAATCTGGCACACATGGCTCAATGAATAGGAAACAAGCCCTGGTCAATTCTCCTAATAAAGCAAATGAACTTTGTCGAACTTCAGGAGTTGGATCCTATAATTATTTGATTAGCGAAAAATGACACAATATACGAGAAAAAACGCTTACTTTGATGCATTCATACAACAATCGCAATGTATTGGTATGTTCAATCAACGAAGTCATGTGCGCACCTAAACCTTCGGCCAGACCACTTAGCACATCTAATGCGACTATCAGAAAATCTTTATTTGGTGGATCATATTGTTCTTGGTTTTCTTGATACATCTTGGGTGAAAATACCGAAATTAACAAAGGTTTTTTCATTTACCAATCAATTTACCGCATTGAATTTGAGTGTTTGTTCAACCAACGAAATACATCGATGAAACACTGGTTTCGAGTATGGTAAAAATCCAGTCTGTAATGCAGTGGCAACGCTCGAAAAACACTTTTAAATCGAGAAACAAAAATTAATTTGCAAACAATCCAGAAATATTTCCGCTACGAACCTCTAGCAATGGGAACAAATCTTTATCATCGTCCCTCAATGAATTCCATTTGTGTATCAATGGTGGCATCAAAAGTTCAATATATTCTGGTTTGTTCAAATTATGGCCAACCGAATCGGCTAACGTTCCGATTGCATCGTAAAGAATCAATAGATTTTTGTGCTATAATTTAATATTGGTCATAATTAAATTGAAAATTGAATCCCAGGACTATGGTTCTACCTGATATTTTCCAAAAGCGCTGACTAGTGTTTTCAGAATGAAATCTAGATAGGGAACCAAATCGGTGCCAGCCTCCTCTTCTAATGTTGCAAACGCACTGCAAGCTGCTTCTTGTACTCTCTTGTTTGGATCCAGAATTCGCTCCAGAAGCTGTTTCATAGAGAAAAATGGAAATCTTTTTTTTAAAAAAAAAAATCAAATAAATCAAAATCTAGTTCGTACTTCTGTCATTAAATGTTTTAGATAGTGTTCTTGATTTTGAACCACCCAATGCGAATAACGGCTCAATGTCCAACAAGTTATCGATCTGACCAATGCTTTCTTATCCGACAGGCAAGTTATAAGATATGGTATCAGATCGTGTAGATGTTGCATTATGCCCAACATACAGCCTTCTGCAATGGCCCCTAAAGCCAATATGGCAGCTTCTTTTGTGATCCAATCTTGATGGAACAAAGTTTCACGTAATATTGGAAGTACCACTGGAAGTAGATCATCATGGAAAACATTGGCCAATAGATCCAGAGCAGCCGCCGAACATTTACGTAGGTTCCAATCACTATGACTTTTGTGGATATCATATTCATCGTCCGAATCATCATCATCATCATCAATGTGATTTTCGCTATCATCCATCCTAGGCTGTGAATGTGTTTTGCTTGTGTAAAATCTTGGTCTTATATCTTCTTCTTTGTCCGGTATCATTTCATCTTCCTCAACATCACCTTTCAACAAGATTATATCATCATCTGAGTATTTCATTTTTTGCATCAATGTTGGTATTAAACTTGATAGATGTGGCGCCAACACTTCTTTGCAAATTGGTTGCTCGGCCAACGTTAGCCAAAATTCACAAGCATCCAGCGCTACGTTTATGTCTTGATCTTGGGTGCTCAACAACATGAACTATATTTTGTTGAGAAAAACAATATTTTCAAATTGTTACAAATTGGTCGCGTTTTTTGAGAATTGAATATAGCAAAAAAAACAAATATCCTCATTTGTAAAATGATTAATTTTCTTTCTTAGTCTGACCAAATAAACGAATGGCATGCATCGTTTATGGCGCGATAAGAAAGATACAAAAACACGTGCGCAAAAAAGTCAAGACTTACAGCAATTATGTTGTGGATTTGCGGTATCAAACGATCCATTCGTACTTCGACTAATGTTACAAAAGATTTGCACACATTCTGTCTTACTTGGCGATCATTGTCAGCAGCTAGTTTGAATAGACCCTGAAAGAAATGTAGGAATAATTTGAAAAGTTTTTCATCGAAAAAAATCATTATGTTTTTTACAAACCTCAATAAAAATATCAACATAGGGCATCATGATTTGTGTTCGGTGCAGAATAAAATTATTTACACAAGATAATGCATATGAACGAATCTTGGAATCACTGTGGGTGAAGAATTGAAAAAATTTCGGTATCAATAGATTCAGATGTCTTCCATATTGTTCACTGTCCAATGATTCTGCACTATCTTCAATAACTTTTTGCAATATGCTAAAAGCTCCTTCACATTCGTAATAATTTTCCGAATCTAATTTGCTCAACAATATTTCAAACAATTCTGGCCATTGCTGTAATTCACCTTCGTGCATCAACGACGCTAACAAAATGCCAACGGTGGCTCGGATCAAAGATGAAGGATCACCCATACAACTAAGCGCTTCAAATTTAACATAGTTGATCACCGCTCTTGGCAATTGACTATATCTGGCTTTGATGTTATTTTTCAATATTAACCCACTAAGAGAACGCGTATGTTCATCTGTTTTCACCGCCAAAGAACAATAATAAAAAATTAGCTACAATGTCTGCTTATCACACAAAAACAACAACAAACCTTCGTTGGTCATTTTGGCCAGGACGAAAACAAGATAATTGTTGAAATTGGGAAAATTGTTCAATTCTTCTAAACGTTGTTGTACATGATTCTGTGTTTGTACATCTGGCGATTGCGATTGTCTCAAAAGCTGCAACAATTGATCCAAACCTTGTTGTTCGGGTTGCCAATCCATTTTTAGGGGATGTTCAAATTTTTGATGCGGTTTTGGTTGAAAACTGGCGTTTTGCTAAATTTATTTTGAAATCATTTATATGAAAATTCGAATTGATATTTCACAAAACAGAGACATTAAGTCAAATAAAAAAACCAAACAAAGCACAAAAAATATGTTTTTGTTTGCTATTCATTTGTTTTGATGAAATAATTGAATTGTGATATATATCGGGTGTGCGACCGATGATCGGTGATGGTGGCAAATATGATGTTAAAACAAACAATAAGGAAAAAATATTTTGGTATTTTTTTGAAAAACAATCATAATAAATAACCTAAGAAAAGGTTGACAATAAAATGATGGTGAAATTTCTTGAAATAATTTTGGAGAAATACAAAACAACAAAAAAAACAACACATCAACTTAGAGAGTCTGAGAGTTGAACACAACACATACACGCAAGTGCTTGAAGAAGCTTAACCAGCAACAGCAACAGCATCATCATCATCATAAGTTTGCAGCGCACCAAGCGGCTTATCAGCGTACTTGATCATCCGGCTAATACCTATTTCAACACTATAACGAGACCAATCAGGTTGATTTAGGCTAACATAAACATTAAAATTTTTTCATTTTTATTGATAAAAAAAATTGATTATTTCAGTTTGTTTAGGAATAAAAATTGTTTTTTAAAATAAAAAAAGTCTATTTTTCAGCGGATTGTGATTGCATTATTGGTCAAGACAAAAGGTTACATAAGTTAATCTGCTGGACTCAGTAATCAAACGATGAATTTGGACCCATGTTTATTGGATTGTTTTAGATAATTGGACGGTAGATGAAAAACCTCCATCAGATAAGGAAGATGAATGAAAAAGCTCCAAAAACTGCATTTGTATATGCTAAAGATTGCGAAAATAATTATGCAGTAAGGATCATAAAACAGTACAGGAACTTTTTTCTCTAAACGGATTGGCTTTAGGTGATTGAAATCCAACCAATAAATAATCTTCGTTGGTATGTTCAATCACATAATCCTGGGGGAAAAATGGGGAATTTTTCAGAATCAAGAACAATCCTGTTTATCAAACCGCTAACCTTTAGATCTTCGATAGCGACCGATACCAAAATCCGTTTGATGCGCGATTCACGTCTCAATTGTTCCACGATACGGCGTTGTTGAGCCAATGAAGACATTTTGTCTGATTCGTTTTCTGAAAGTTAGCAAACAAAATGTTTTTTTTTGAGTTTGAAGAAATAAAATTTTCACATACCGATGATGATAGATCGTTTTCTCAAATTTCGTAATGATGACGATGGAGAATGATTGCCTTCTTCGTCTTTTTTCGTCAAAAATAATTTATCATTTCAATGCAAAATAAATAAAATACATTTACAGCTCATTGGATTGGATGATACACAATGATCAACAAGGAAAGACAAGCAACAATGCTAATTTCTTTGCTTCTACCACCAGGTGTGGCTGTTTTTGGTTGATGCAACAGCTTAACGATCAGTAGACGGAACAGCAAGTGTGTAGTATTGATTTACAATTAAATAAAAGAATGGGCAACATTGCGGGATTCTTCGGAGAATAAAGAAGATATGATAGCATCTCTAATTTAAGCTTATTGAACTAGCTTTGTCAAGGTTTTCGACAGAAAAGTGAGGGTACATTATCACAATCGATTTGCCTATCGATTGTTTCGATAAGCTTCGAATTCGAAGCGGGAATTTTTTTTGTTAGTAGTTCATCTCTCTTTGTCTCGATTCTTCAGAATTGGCGGGTTTTCGTTTCAGCTAATGGTTTCTCTTTGTTCAGTTCATAATGATAATAATTATAGTTGGTGTGATAGTTTTTAACTTGTTTCTTGAACATTGAACTTTTTTTAAATCTGTTCCGTAATCTGTAATGATTCTCTCCCGACTAAATTTCCGGTGCTGTAAGAATTCCATGTTTATTTCAAGTTAGTTGACTGAAATTCATGACCTAAACAAAACCAGATTAATTTTTGAACGTGTCCGTGCAATCGTACAATAATGATCAATCTTCAATGGTCTAACCTGACATCCAAGATCAAGTTGTTGATCTCTTTTGATTTAAATGTCACCTGCGTCAGGAGTAAGAAAAAAAAATAACCTTATTCGTCCTTGTCAAGCTGCTTGTGAAGCATAAAGCGTTTATTATAATCATCACGATTGAATGAATGAATGAATGAATGGCTGCACGCAAAAAGTCAGGTTAGTGGATAATGTTGTCCCAAATATCCATTTGGGCACCAGCAACCATTGCACCATGATACCAATAAATGGGTCACTGCATTTCGAGTGTGTTGGTGCCGCTACCAGAAAAGATATTCTTTCTATTGGTGATTATTACTTGTAAACCATTTCTTGATTTCAACGATGACATCGATTCATCACGATCCAGGTACAGGCACAAGGTGTCATCCTGTTCCTCTCTTTTTCTTTCTCTCCAGGGTATTATATTTCGCACAATTCTTTAGCACGGCGAAATCGAATCTCTGGTTTGGTTGAAAGTAATTTTACCAACTACTGTGTACCGATACCCATCGAGCTTTTCTCAAATTTTAATTGAAGAATTCTTCTCTCGACAAGACAACAAATCTTGTCTTTCTTTGGGTTTTTTACGTGAATAAAAGTGTGTGTGCGTGTGCGTATGCGAGCCTACAGGTAATCACCGGTGCGTAAATTATTTGCTCTTTTGTTTTTCTCTCGCTCTCTCTCTCTCTGTCTAAATGACCTGATATGATCCATTTTTAGATCCCTTTTTCGCACACAAATACTCTAATCGGCTAACGTTTGCTGGTAACATTTGTGATTGCCATGTTTTCCCGGAACTGGAACCCCTGAATGCTAAATCTATAAAGTAGTAAGAGCTATAGAAGGCCTCCATAGCTCATTGTACCCTCTGTTGAAAATTTCGGAGCCTCAGCAAAATGTTGTTCTCAGAAATGTCAAAAAAAGATAGATTTTTTCTAATGGAAATTATGCACATAAGAATCTACTACTTTGAAAAAGCAACTGTCAAATTTAATTTACTTGATAATGACGAAATATGTGGGAAAAGTGAAAACATAGGCATACACAATAGGATTTGGCACTTTGAATTATCATCTTCATCTCTCTAGGATTCTGTATATTCAAGCATGTATGCTTATGCTTCGAAAATTGATGTCCAGAATTTATTTTGACAGCAACTTTCTCTCTTTGTGTTGCTTCCTAAAGTCTCTCTTGTAGTTATCAGCTCTGCAAATGATCCAAACAGAATAGAACAAATAGTATCAATTCATTCTGACCAGATCTTTGGTGCTTTTATTAGATAATCTCTTTAGGATTTTCCAGTTCAGTTGTGTGTAATGGACATGCATGGGTATCTTCCAAGTTGTCCAAGTATCATCCTAAGCCTATTTTGGAAATAGAAACCTCTCTCTCTCTCTCTCTCTCATTTCAAAAGCTCAAAGGTTAATTCTTCATCTTATTAAAACGATGATCTTCATCATCATCATCGTCGTCGGTATACAAGTATTTAATCAAGGTGAATGTTCTTGAAAGTTAATCTTCTGCATAGGTTTTCTTTGTTTTTTCCTTGTCGTCTTCTTGGTTTACTCCAAATGCATTCAATTAAGTAATTTCCAGTTGTTGTTGATGAGATTTGACCTTTTTGTTTAAACATCTCACGGACTTCGGATCTCTTGGTTTTATGTGTGTGGTTTCCATTATGGAAACAGTACCTAAGAACTAATTAGATATTTGTAGTAAATTCTTACAAAGCCTGAAGCATCATTCTCCCTATATTATACGATGTGATGTTATTATAACCACCATCAGCTTATTTGGTGGTCCATCCATCTGACTAGCTGATTCCTTGGCTGTAATTGTTGAAAATGTTGAAGTGGTTGAATTCAGCCAATCATGAAAAGAGAAAGGTATGTAGGAGAGGAGCCAGATTCTTTTCAGAATCTGCGGAAAAATTTTCCCATTTTTGTTTAACTCGGATTATTTTCATGTGCTTGAACCCACGCGTTTTCATTTCCTTTTCCCGCCACCAATTCCATCGAAAAAGATTCATTCAAAAATAAAAATTATAAAATATGCCTGACACAATAGTAATAATCATCTTTGTTATCTTTGTACCATGATAATGAAGTGTGTATTTTTTTTAAAGAATCAGAACCGTGTTTTTAAATTTCAAAAATCTCGTTATTATAGCGCAAAAATATTCTTTAATTCTTATTCATATTATTATGTAATAATTTCATAATTTGCATTGTTTCATTTTTTCCTGTTCTTATTTTGGATCTTTTCCTGTTCCTGGTGCGTGTGAATGGGGGTATTTGTTTGAATAGGGAATTTAAAAAAAAATAATGAGATTTATTTCATCTCATGCATTGTGCGCACACAGTATGTTCCGTTCTCGGAACAATGTGTCAAAAAAGTGGACGAAAGAATACTATGCCCAAAAAATGATGCCATTAATTCTGATTATATTTAAAAAAAAAATCCTTAATTTCCAAACTCTATTTCTTTTGCTCAAGAGAATCCAATCCAACATCAATGTGTAAATCTTCAACCACCATCCGGAAAAGGGGCATCTTTTACGATTCATCAAATTTATTATAAAATAAATGTCTCTTGATTTCATTCTAAATTTGGTTGAAATCCAGAAAAATTACTTATTTCATTGCATTTTATTTTTGTTATCGTGATTTCGCTTGATTTCTCTCATCCACTTTTTAATAGACTCTCGTGGAATTTATTGGTCACCCAATCTGTAACTATTTATTCCTATCGATAGTTCCCTGTAATGTGTGTAGAGGAAGCCTATCGAAGTCAATTAAAATGGGAAAAAACAGAAAATGCTCGCATTCCGTTTTGATACTCTGTCTCTTGCCACCCAAAAAAAGAACTTTCATTGCAATGAATGTGTCACACAGGCTTCTCTAACAATTCTTTTTACGGCTTTCTTATACATTTGAAACGTGGCCCGTCATTGCGAAATTGATATACTTGTCTATTTCATTGCAGTACTAAGACCAAGAGAGATGCTGAGCGTGTGTCACAATTGTTCATGGAAATAACATTTCCCTAACATTTCCATGTTTATATTAAAACAGAAATCAAAGGAGAAAACTGTATAAGATTGAATTTGATCGAATCGTCGTTATTGTTGTTGCATTTTTATTCTTCATCAAAACAACTATTCCCCCCAACCACCACCAAAGTTATCAAGTTTATTAGCCCATTCCACATGTCATGTGCATTCTTCAGTCATTCTGAATGCGGCATTTCTTCTTTTTTTGCTTTTCTTTCCTACCAACACTAAATTTTGGGTTATATCCATCCAGTAGAAGCGTTGTGGATGGTAATGTTGAAAAAATCATGGAACTTCCTTTGGTTTCAAGCGCTCTCATCACCTATAATGTAATGAAAATAGTTTTTGAAATGAACCGAGAGAATCAATGCAATATAAGTTGAAATTCTTTGGAATTTTCCTAAACATATCACAAATAGATAAAAAAAACTTGAAAATGAATGCAATTTATTCAAATTCAATTTAGAGTTTAGTCAGGAAGGGACTTTATCCCCTGGAAGCTCTTCATTCTTCTTTCCTAATCAAAGCGATCCTTTTGGCGAATTCTCTCTGAATTCTTTCTCATTTGCCCGGACAAATAAGTTTAATTCGATTTGATTTGATCAATCGACTAGCCAATAATTCATCCAACATTTTAACGGGGACATGTCCAGGTTTTCGCTGCTGTTGTAGTGTTTGCTGGTTTTGTTCTTCTTTTTTGTATTTCTTGTTGCGGTGTTGACAAGTTTTCTCGACACTGTTCAGCAAAACATTTTCACGCGTTGTCCAGGTTTTAGATTCTCAGACACTCAAACAAGGGATTTTCAAGGCTCTCAGATTGATCACCTTTTGGTGTTGTTGTTTTTGTTGGTTGTTTGTCGCGGAAACTTTTTTCTCTTTCTTCGTTCGTTGATTTCATTCGCATCAATCAAATAGCTTTCTTGGTTTAAAAATAATAAAATGAAAATGCTTAAATTTTAAATTCCGTTTAAAACAAGAAAACGAAGTTATAGTATTTAGAAAATCTCTGTAATCAAAACATCGCAATAGATTCATGTATAAAGAAGAAAAGAAGAGTTAGCCATAAACGTATCCATTATAAATAAGTTATTTCCCCTCCAAAAAAAGACATCATCACGACAATTCAGCTCGTTTCGATCTCTATTTTCTCCCTTTTTTCATTTTCTTCGTCTTTTTTCCTGTCATCCATGGCCAATAGACGATGCAGATAGGGAAAATGTTGAAAGTTTTATGGGCGACTCTCTTTCTCTCTCAATCCATTATCTTAATGGGATGAATAGTGTGGTAGTAGTTTCGAAGCCAGAATTCCCGTTCTTGTTCTTAATTCCACTTTTTAGCTTCAACTCAATGAAGATTTCAGATAGAGTGTGTTCCATCCCTCTGTTCTATGTTTGCTTACATGTGCAATCAATGAATCTGTATTTCATTCCGGGAGTATCCAACTCTCGAAGCTCCCAACATGCAAATAATACCAGAATCCCCATTGGTTTCGATGATTCCTATGATTATGATGAGTGGTCATCAAAAATTGGACACAAAATACATTGGGGGATAAGGTGGGGAAAAGGAACGGGAAAATCCAATTGCGACAATCCTTAGTATCAAAGTGTTCATCATCTTCATCATCCAGATTAATGGATGTGTCCATCCAATGATGTTTTCCTGTCTATTGTCTTAACGCCAACGCGTTGTCTCTGGAAGAGAGAGAGAGAGAAAAAAAAATGCTAACACGATGAATACTTAATTTGATTGAATCTAAATGCATTAATTTAATTAAAAAATATAATTCATAGCAACATTGTCTACGCGTTCGTATGTATAGAAGCGGTGTGGGGGCTGGCTTTAATGAGACAGACCGTTGAAAGAGAAAGAGAGAGGGAAAAAATAGTGAACGAAACCACACCTCCTTATCATTATGTTTGTATGTGTGATAGGCGTCAACAATATAGGCTTGTTGTTGTTGCTGTGCGTTTGTGAATGGGTCCATAATCCTTTTGTTGGTTGATAGATAGCAAGTTATTTTGGCTCCAAATAAGCACATTTGTCGTACCTCTGAGATTTTAACTTTAAAATCAATTATTCGGGAGTCCATAGACTCGTTAAACAATGAAATAGAGAGAGAGAAAAAAAAAGAAAGAGAAGTCGAAAGAATCCAATTTGAAAAAGAATATTCTTGGGTTTCAACTCGAGACCATTTTCCTGCCGCATGTTTAACCTTTTCACTGCGCAATAAAATGAGCCTTGCGAATATACTCGTGTAGAGCAGTCTGATGAAGTTAGATGATGGCAAACTCGCTTGAGTTTGTTCG